>OY757273.1:6592074-6852559 GCA_963584085.1 Pyrausta aurata
GGGGACCGTGGACACTGGACCTGGCGAAAAAAGGTTACATTTTGTAAATTAACAAACTACAAAACACGTGTTTTTACTGGTAAGTAAAAAAAAAACTAGATAAAACATAGCAGATATGTTACTGGACAGCTACAAATGTTTACAATAAAAAACAAAGTAGTTATCTTACTGGCCAGTAACAATGTTTTTTTTGTTACAAAATGTAACAGCTTTTAAAAGAAGTCGTCAGGTCAAGATTACAAATACAAATGAATTATTTTCTCCTAAATTTATAACAAATACGTTATTTTAAGCTTTTATGTCCTGATTTTTTGTTTTTTACTAAAAATGATTGGGAGCTTAACTAGATCATGATACTCAAATATAACCATATTTCAACAATATCACAAACATACCGATAGAATTGAATACTTTCCTACCTTTTTTGAAGTCGGTAAAAAAATAATGTCTAAACCTAACCTGGTGGACCCTTGCAAGCTGGCGACTGAACCAGCTACGGAGCCGCCTACGGATCCCACGCTGAACAAAGAGCTAAGCGAGTAGTTTGAAGAGTTCAACAGATGATTGCGGGTCACCTGAAAGTTAAAACATGATTTAAGAAATACACATACACAACCAGGCAATTTCTTGAGGAACTTAAACAACAATGAAAAATACCTCAGACCAGCGCTCAGATTCTCGCGACAATGGAACTTTTTTCGTGTGGTAATTCGATGACGATTTTCATTGTTTTATCGAAAAAAAAATAACAAAAACCTACCGCACGAAAGGAATGCATAGAAATCGTGACCCTGATATGGGAAAAAGTGTATTTTCTTGGAAAAAATCCATGAGTGAAAATTTTTCGAATGCGAACTGCACGAAGATTGGTACACAGCTTAGGGAATACTTACCATTCTGGTGAGTCCTGTAGGCCGTTCGTCTGGTTCCCATTGGTCGTCTTCTCCGCGCCGCTCAGCAGAACTCTTGAGCCATGATGACCATTCGCTGATACACCGCTCTAGTTTGCCCACATCTGCAAATATTTATCATAGTAATCAATATCTATCAAAGACAAAATGAATCAGAAATACGTATTTGACAGTAACATAATCTTACTGTTAGTATTTTGAAGGTCATCAGGGTTGATGTCAGGCATGCTGCTGTTGCTCTCTTCTGATTCTTCCAGGAGCGATACTTGGTGGAAGCGTAGAATACCTGCAAAGAACAGTTTGGAAATGAGTTTTTTTTATATCTTCCCTATTTGGATTTAATTACCCAGTATTTTTTTACATAAAACTAGCGATCTCGAACTTTGTTTCACCCCCGGTCCCGTTTTACGGTTATTATCCTATTTGGGGACAAGTCAAATCCAACAAAGTAAAACAAAAAAAGAAAGAAAAAAAGAAAAAAAAAATGAATTTATTCGACCTAAATAAACAAAATCAAAACCATGAAAACCAGTCCACTTTTGAGTTATAATAAGATTGAGATTGATAGATTGATGGTCTGGTATTTATTGTGATGTTGCTTTGGCAGTTAAGCAGCTCTATTGAACGGATTTGTAAAGTATTGCGATTTCGTATTATCCACTCAGGAGATTAGCACGGGACAGCACTACACGAGTGATTCAAATAGAAAAACTTTAAATTTTCCTTAAGTTGCATCACAGCGCCAATTTGGCGACTCAAGTAGTTGAGTGGGAATTAAACTGCCTGGAACTTGAATATTAAAGCAAGATCGTAATGCGCCCCCTGGACGCCAAAAGTTACCTTTATGTGGCTGCAGTAGCCAAGCATACAGGCGTCCAGAAGCGAGGCTGTAGTACAAGACTGGTGCCTTTTGCTTGTTCACCACTTCAAAAACTTGTTCTACAGTCGACGGACTCCATGGATCGGGGCGGTCTTTGCTTGGATCTTCTGAAGCATTTCTGCTGTTGTATAAAAAAGGTTTGATTAGTGCGCCATATGGACTACAGTCAATGAAATATAAACAAAAAGTTCTAGTAAATACCTTTGGGACGTATGTAGTTCCAGATTAGTCTGATTCAAGGTGCCAGCAGGCTTTTCCGTGGCAGTGTCCATAGCTCTGCAGCGACCACGTTCGGCTACGACCAAGGCTTCTGGGTGTCGGCCAAGTTCTAAAAAGAAAACAAGTAAATCATAAGTATACCAAAAATGAATTTGTCATCAGGCTCTGAATGTTTCGTTTTCTACAATTTCTGGTAGCTTATAGAAATTTAAACAATTAAACGAAATGAAATTAACCCCTAAGTGCATTTGGTTGATAGTCCATATATGAACCATATAACAGTGGTTGATATATGGACAGTCAAATCTCAGTATGTTCAAGCATCTGTAGAATGATGCGATCTGTAGCGATATACTATCATGTTCAATCGGTGATGATATCAATAAAATAGAGAATAAAGCGAATCAAGCAATGCAGTAAAAAGAACAAGCTTATTCTGGGTGAGCTAGCTTCATCGTCGTCCCTGTCTATGCCACGTCTAGAGACCTAGAGATCGTACGTTAAAAAAAGTTGTGCATAAGCTAACACTATACTCACCAACAAGCACCCTTTGCAGAGCATGGTGAGTGGACGTATATAAAGCTATCGTATTTCTGTCTCGGTGCTTATCAGCCACGGTGTCGAGCGCTGTGAGCGCTGCTTGCAACTGCTCTTTTGCCTCTTCTAGTTCACCAGATGCCCAGAGTGCGAATCCGAGGCGGTGACGTACTCTAGCCTGAAGGAGATGAAAGGAAGGGGTTTTATCAAGTTATATAACATCACAAAAGCCAAAGATTCTTGGGTCCTTTAGAGACCTCGCCTGTGGGGACAGGAGCGCGAGGGAAGGCAAGAGCGTGTAGCGTGAAGGGTGGGGGCGGCGCCGAGACACGCCCGCCCTCGTGGGCTACCTTTATTATCTATCAGTTTTTATAAATTTTTACTATACTGCTATTTTGAAGTTGATCTCTTAAAAAATACAGTTAAGCATGGCTGTTCAAAAGCTGACCTGCTGTGAGAGCAACTGGTATATATATTCAAATTGTAAATGAGAATGGTAAGATTTACCTCTTGATCAACGTCTGACAGTCCTTCAGTAGCTGCTAACGCCTGACGTAGATACGAGACGGCGCTGCCACATGCCCCCATAGATAAGTGGGCTCCACCCAGCTCAGCTAATGCTTGTGCTCGACCACGTGTATCACCTGCAGAGTTACATTGAATTAGTCAAGTACTTGATGCGTTGGCTATTTTAAACTTCATATCAAGTTATAATAATGTCGTTTAGCCCAGTCAGAAGCCCTACGGGGGGTTTGGTGACATCTGACAGCAAGGTTGGTCTCTTATTGTCTTACAAAAACTCTCCACCAATCCGCACTGAGAGGAGTATTGCCCATACCACCTCATACTTGAGGTGAGGCCTTTGCCCTGCAGTGGACATTCACAGACTAACGTTACATGAAGGCCGTAGGTTTCGAGCTCATTATGCGTAGCTTGCGTAGATTTTGAACTTATTGTCAAGGTTAGATCTTATCTAAGCTTACCGGCAGCAGTGGCGTGCCTCAGTCGGGACTCGTGCCAGCGAGCCGCTTCAGCATGAGCACCCATCGACGCGTGAGCTGCCCCGAGACCACCACAGGCTCGTGCCTGAAAGTACAAATATTGAAATTGAGAGTGTGACCAAGTTGAGCCTGTTATGAGTGAGTTCAACCGGTTACGGTAAGAAGAGATTAAATCATTCCCACAAATCAACATTTGTGGGAATGATTTAATCTCTACGATATGTTCAGGCCATCTCCAGCAAAAAAATAGACAAGGGATACAAATGGCACGTGAATAATGCACGCGGTATCCACTGTCTATGCCGATTGACGTCATTTTAACAGTTAAAGTTAACTACTGCGAACTATTAAAGTTGCGGTTACAGAAGGTAACTGTAAGGTAAGTATCTCTAGAGAAGTAACAATTGGAAGTACTCGACACGTATAAATATTCTAGAAATATCCACCTGTAAATGCGTAAGGCCCAGCCTGTGAGCTAGTTCAAGCTCAGCGCGATGATGCCTGACTGCAGCAGCGTGTTCGCCTAAAGCGTGCTGAGCCACACCCAGCGAGTGGCACGCCTCTGCTTCCATTATTTGGTTGTTCAGTTCCCTGGAAGTGGAAAATAAATAAATTAGCACCTGCACTATTTAAGAATATGTGTGTCTGGCAGTTAGACCACCATGGCTATCGGAGGCTAGAGTAGAGTAGTATCGTTTTTATCGTTTTACTATGTAAATAAAGATTATAAATTGCACTTGAAAAAAAAATCCTGTCATAGGCTGGGATAGAACCACCCCGTCTTTTCATGACAGGACGAATGCCTAAACTACTAGGTCATCCAGGCATTTGGCAAGCCGGTCAATAATTAGCCTAGCTGGAGATAGTAATTTTCTATAATGACATATTTAGAGTCCCTAGTCCTTTACATTTGATTAAGTTGAGATTAGTTCAGCTTTTCGGCTGCGACCTTTTGCTAGACATATAACAACACTTACTTAGCAATGTTCTTCTGGTGATCTAGACAGAAGACAGCCTGCTCCAAGTTATTGAGCGCGATATGCAGAGCACCAAGTTCTCCATACGCCTGTGCCTTGGCTTCCGGCACTCCAAGCTCGTGAGACACCACCAGCCGCTTTTCGAGACAGACTAACGCTTGCTGGAAGTTTCCTATTGACCTGAAATCCATTTGAAAAAACATTTTAAATCATATAAAAATGTAAGTAAAAAAAGTGGCCAATTTTGCAGCAGTTCTCCTGAAACGGCACACATAGGCAGCCCAGTCTGCCAGCGATAGATTCGACTAATCAAGCAGATGTTTTTGATATACATAATTACACTTACTTGTGACTTAGACCCAGTCCTCTATAAGCTCTTTCTTGCTCTCTTTTGTTATCAAGTTTTAAAGCAGCAGCTAGATGTTGTTCATGGTACTTGACTGCTTCGTCTGGGTCTCCCAGGGCATCATAGCAGTCTCCGAGAGATCCCAAGGCACGGGCTTTATCGAGCTGACACGTGGGAGTGTTGACTCTTTCTAATATCGCCAGTTGCTGTAAAAAAAGTTATGGAATGTGTTAAGTATGTAGCTGGGTAAACTTTTGTGTCAAAAGGACAAAAGGTGTGCCTACATTACCTGTTCTAAATATCCAATAGCATCTTCGTAGTGACCCATATTAAGTTTTGCGATGCCTAAATTTCCGTATGCTTGAGCTTCCAACGCGCAGTCTTGTAATTCTTGGGCTCGTTCTAGCTGTTCCTGAAAACAAAATCAAAGAGGCTGCGAATATTATCCACATAGCATTGTGTACATATTTTTTTCTGGTGAAAAAATATCTAATTTGATCTTTCTTAGCAAGGACAGTGAGTAGAAATTACCCTGTAACAGCGTGCAGCGTGTGTGTAGTGCCCGAGGGCCATGTGGACTGCTCCAAGATGAGAGTGCGCTCGCGCCTCTCCTGCCGCATCGCCAGCTTCTTGTCGTAATGTTAGTTCCTGGAATGAAACATTTTGTAATGTATTGTTTATTATTATTTAACTGTTGTTTAATGTTGTGTACGTAACATGGTTGCTATATTCGTACCTGTGTATGGTGTCCAAGTGCTGCATCAAGTCTTCTTTGTAATCTCCTTGCTAAGCCCAAGGCTCCACAGGCTGCAGCTTCTAATGATCTATCTCGTGCCTGTAAAGAAAATATGTGTCATTGTTACTCAAACGTAAGTAACATCCTATCGCTTTATAAATGCCTTTTACGTTTATATGAATATTCAATGGCTGCCAAATTACCTGTCTAGCAAAGCCAAGTTGCCTCTGGTACATCTTGACAGCTTCTTCAACATCTCCCATTTTTATCAAGACATCTCCAATATTGCCCAAAGCCCTGAATTTTCCCTGCAAGTGCTGAGTCATATGGGCAATTGCTAGGAAGTACTTCTGGCATTCTAACGCTGTGTCTAGGTTTCCGAGAGCTAAATGTGCAAGACCAAGATTGCAGTATGCTCTGCCCATGTTCATTTTGTCTTGAAGATCTTTGGCTAGTGATAAGTCTTGGTCATAATATCTGTAACAAACACGTACATTAATTTGGTCCTGAAGCAGATGTATTGTCAAGTGTGTTTAAAGAAGAATAAGACATAATATAAGAGCTTACCTAACAGCTTCCCTGTAATTGCCTAGGCAATAGTGAGCATAGCCCAAAAAGTGGCACGCCTTGGCTTCGGCGGTGACGTCACCGAGTTCCTGAGACAGCATGAGGTGTTGCTCATAGTAAGGCACAGCTTGAGCGAACTCCCCTCTTGATGACAGACAGTTACCCAGATTTAGAAGAGCACATGCTTCACCAGCTGCGTCTTTAAGTTCACGAGCAATACCTGAAAAAATATATGGCAGACAGTGAACATTCTGACTTGTGATGATCTGAGTAAAGAACATTTTATTGACTTCTTTGGTGGTTTAGAGTGTTTAAATTTGCGGTCTTAACCTAGATGAGCTCTATAGTGAAACAGTGCCATATCATGAGCCCCTAACGCCTGGTAAGCCACAGCCAAGTTCCCGTGAGTAGATGCCTCTGAACTCCGATCGTGAACCTCTTTGGAGATCGTCAGTTCTTGTTTGTGATACTTGATGGCTTGTTCGTAAAACCCCGCTGCGGAGTATGCGTTGCCTATATTTCCGTAAGCTCTGCCCATGCCTGCTTTGTCCTAAAAAAGAAAGTGATGTTAGATTTCAAAACTAAAAATTGTTAAGGAGATCCTGGTTTGTCTGATTCTCATTAACCTTACCTGAAGTTGTCTCGCTATTGACAAATGCGCTTGATGGAGTTTCAAAGCAGCATCGTGTTCTCCTAATAATTGGTACACAATACCTAAATTCGAACACGCTCGGCCCTCGCCCACCTAAAAATGAATACAATTATTAATATGATAGGCCCTACAATCTTCACAAAGCAAACTCGTCATACCAGTTATATCCTGTTAGCTTATAAATAATTTACTAGCTGTACCTTATCTCGGGCTGCTAGCGCAACATCTAGTTGTCGCTCATGCCATTTCTTTGCTTGAGCATAATCGCCTGCGCATCTGTGAAAATGTATTGCGTTTCCTTAACATCAATTTTCAATTACAAGTACTCTTATCTATTTACAATGCATCCGCCTGATTTGAATGACAAGAAAATAATATTTCTATAAATAATTACCTAGCAGCATGGCCTAAGCCAGCGTATGCTCGTGCTTCAATGGCTCTGTCACCCAAGTTTTGTGCTATCCTCAACACGTTTTCGTGGTACGCTATAGCTTGTGAAAAATTTCGTCGGTAGTGGTAGGAAGAACCTAAATTGGAGTATGCTCTTGCTTCTTCAACCTGAAAAAAAAGTTAGATGTAGGTAGGTACTGGCACGTGAAATCATCGTTTTTGAGAATATCAACTTTCCAGTGTTCCAAATTCAAAACTCTTTAAAGCTTATGAAGGTACTCCTTACTTGGTCACCAAGTCGTCTCGCCAGCCTCAAGTGCTGCGTGTGACAGTCCACAGCCGAGTCAAACTCTCCCATGGCAAGATATACAGCTCCAACGTTCCCTATCTCCCTGGCTTCCTGCAGCCGGTCACCCATCTGCTTGACCAGCTGAACGCATTGCTTGTGACTGGCCAGTGCGTTCGGGTAGTCACCTATGGCTGTGTAGACATGCCCTAATGATGTAAGGGCTGCGGCGGCAGCTTGAGTGTCCTGAAAGAGTAAAAAGTAATGACAATTAACCAAATTACTGATCGTGACGACATTAGTTGTTGTTAAAAATCAATATCATGTTGTTTTTTTATGTAATTTGAATTAAATAAGTTAGATATATTGAAGCGTTTATTGACATATATTGGAAATGTTTCTATTCCCTTGTACAATGCAGGCCAGGTACTCCCTTTTCCTGTCTTTTGTGTCAGCTATGAATAATTAATAGTCTTACGACCGTTGTTATAATTACTTCCGCGAGGAGACTCCTCGTTTACCCTGCAAGTAGGACGGGGCCAAGTCAAACATAATTAGAGAGATAATCCACGACAGAAAATCTGTTTAGAACTCTCTAGTCTAAAGTATTGCTCAAGATGTTAATAAAATGAAAGGCAAATGAGAACTGTTCTGTTAATTTGTGTTTCGCGGTGCATTTACCACATTCTTGTGGTGCACCGTGACCTACAGATTAACTTCGTGACCTGAGAAGGTAGAGCCAGCCTTAATAAAAGTTAACCATGCATTTCTAACTCGTAGAAATAAAGTTTAGAATCGAAAGATCTCTGTCTTGGTACTATTAAGCTGCGGAACCGAAATTGTTACGTCTAACTACCACTTGTTTAATGTAAGAGAAATTAGTCCGTGGAAATTGTGAAAGAAAGTTTTGATGATTTCCATAAATTAGCCGTATAATGTCAACTTCGTGCAGAAACAGTTGGATATTAATAGGAGATAATAGCCAATCTGCATCACGTACTTATTTAAAATTAAACGATTACATAACACAAACAGTTAGCAGTTTTTGATTGTGATCACTTAACTAAGTTTAAGGTTAATATTTAACGTATACGACACTACAAACCCGAATGGTGGCTTGCTTGATAATAAGCGATTCATACATTTGAGTTAGTAAGCTAGCTAATATTTCATAAGCCGTTTACACTGACTATGAAAGAGAATGGAGTCCCAACTCGACGTGACGTGACGTAGGTAAATACAAACATCGACTCATCCGGAGTTCTATTTTTGAATCAATCGCGTCATTATGCTGAGTGACTTTCGCTTCGCTCGGAAATTTTCAAAAGTCAAACGAAATAACGCTGAACAGACGCGAGCAGTAACAAACATAAATTATATTTGTTTAAATAACCACCGTGTGTATTTCAACAGATTTTTTATTTGAAAGTTGACCACTTGTCAGTCCGAGTTAACTATCGTGACCAAAGTCATATACCTCTCATCAGTCCAATGTCACTATAGTGACCAAGATTCAAATATGGCGCGCTCCGTACATTTTTCGCTTTTTTTCAAATGACGGACTGTTCCGAATGATTAGCATCATGTTATCTATGCTAGTATTTATCGTATCGATCCATCGATACCAGTTTCCCAAGCCTAAGTCGTCACAAGATTAAAAATATAAGCGTCAAAGTCAAATGTCAGTCTATGGACCCGGCTGGGTGCGTGGTATTTTATACATTTTAGTTTATTAATTGCGTAATATTATGAGTTTTATATTGATTTAGGTATTAAAAGAAAGCTAATTAAAAGTGTTAAACGTTGTGATATGCAGTTTGTGCCAATTTAATTCGGAGTTCAGTGAAAATACAATAACAAAAGGTCACGTGACTTACGGTAAGTTTGCAAAGTTTGCAGTTTTTGCATTCGCTCGATCATTTTACTTGTTGAATATTTCTATTTATTAAATAGATCAAGACATTCCTCGTTTAATCAGCTTTCTGGCAGTATTTACTTTTAACGGGAGGCAGTAAGTCTAGAATCAGTGGCAATGTTATTGTTGCGCGCCGCGGTCGAAATTCGCGGAAATTCGCGGAAATTCGCGAATTACACACTCGGCAAAAGTCGCGGACAGTTAGCTTATATGTGCCCGCGGAGGCTGGACTGGAAAACGTTGTGATATGCAGTTTGTGCCAATTTAATTCGGAGTTCAGTGAAAATACAATAACAAAAGGTCACGTGACTTACGGTAAGTTTGCAAAGTTTGCAGTTTTTGCATTCGCTCGATCAAAAATCACAAGCCATATTAACACAAGTGATTAAAAAATAGGGTTTTCGATATCAAATAGCTCCACATTTCTAGTAGAGTGCACACGACAGACAAAGAAAACAAAGGCGTAGAATCCGCCGCGTCCTTTCCACCGAGGAAGTTGAGGACAAAAGGAAAAAATGCCCGAAGACAGCCGCCAATAGCCCCTTTGTCTCAGTGAGTAGTGATGGAAACAGTTCTGACGACGATACGATTGACGAAATGTCACTTGAAAGTCGTGCATAGAAATAAGGATAACTTATTAAATTTTTGAGCCTTTTTTCAGTGGAATTTACGCTTTGTTGCAGTAAATTAAGACATTTAACCCTGTATCATCGATAATTTCCTTGCCGAACCACATAATTGCATGTACGGACAACAGTATACTATGTACGTTAAGGTCAACACTGCCGTATCTTGTTTTGGTATTTATTGTTGTTAGAGCGGCAATTGAAATACATTATTAGTGAACTGTGTAGCTATTAGTGGTTCTAGATACAGCCTGGTGACAGATAGAAGACGGATGGACGGATAGACCGAGAAGTCTTAGCAATAGGATCCCGTTTTTATCTTTTGGGTACGGAACCCTAAAAAGCACTGTAGCTAAAGAGTTTAAGTTGCATGGCGCTACAAAATGTAGCGTTAATCGATATCGACAACTGAAACTCTAAGCACAGCACTACCTCGCGTCGTCGGACGGGACGCAACAATCTAGCTAATTAAGTATGTGCAACATGATACGATAACGCGCCGATTTACATACTGCCTCGATCCCTTACTGTCGTCCTAATGTCAGCATACAGATGTACGCTTACAAACATGGGGTTGTATGGGTAGTATTGACGTGAATAATAGCGTTAGTAGGTTGTTAGGTTAGGTTTAGGAAGACACCATGTTATGGTGAATGTTGTTGTTAGAGTTTACAAGTATCATGTAAAGTCAGTTTTTCTTTGCTTGGCGAATATAGAAAATAATCTTGACATACCTTTTTAACGAAATGATTTATTTTAAAATAATAAAAACTCACAACCTTGCATATGACCACAGATCGTTTCAAGTCAAATAGTAAATGAATTTAATTCACTAATATTTTAAAAGTTATAAAATATTGTTGCGATATTCGCCAAGTAAAGAAAACGGACTTTGAAGTTGCACACTTTTTGGATATTTAAAGAATATTTGTTAACCCCTTTTCTTAGACTGATCTGCTTATGTGTATGCGCGGTCTCAGCCCGTATGGCATGGCTACTGTAGACACAAAACATACAAAATGATCTATTATAACAATTACTACTGACCAAATAGAAGTCTGCTAAAAATCTCAATGAGTTCAGATGCAAGATTTCATTCTCTACTAGCCTTGTTTGGTCGTGCCGCGACACCCGCATTTATAAATAATGCTCGAATGAGACGTACGTTTATCAACCTTTATTATGTTCGTTGTGTGAGCCTTATGTTTCTCCGGATTATTATTCGTACCCAATACGACGATCATGTACCGGCCATTACATAGCATATAACGCGCCCGCAATTTTGTTTCGTTTAACGATCATTCATTCCAATTTACTGTGGTTTAGCTGAGAAATTATTTGTACTTATGGAATAATTTAAGTTTGCTCAATGCTAATAGAGCTTAATAATAACCTAGGGTAAAAAACAAACTTTAAACTTGCCACATAGACGGGCCTTGATAATCTGAGATGACGACAAACGTGACTATACCTAATATTGAATGGGCTTGCTCATGTCAGTAATAAGTTTATATCTCTGCAAATAACGGGATATCAAGCCGCTTTTGCATGTTAATAAAATAAAAGTGCTTATATGCTGAGGTGATTTTAGAGTTATCGTTATGAGATCGGTATTTATGTTTAAAACGGGATAACGATTGGACAACATGAGAGCCGCTTTAAACTCCATGATGACTTTGAATTTGCTAAGAATTTGCAATTCATGAATATTCATATCGGTCGGCTCCCCGCATCAGTCGTAATGCTCAGACATAATCGCCCAAAGTGTTCTTAACTTTGAGAATTAAGGACTTTTATTGTAAGCGTTTAAGGCCTTTTCTAATATAATATTGCTAACGCGTTTGTTTGAGTTCCCCGAAAATTTTTATTTGTTTAAATAAATCGAGACATTTATGATAACATAACTATAGAGATAGCTATTGAGGTACTAATTTCTCCCTTTGTATAACATCTCCTAGACAGAATTATCAAGGTAAATTTTCAGCGTCGTTAACTAATTAATTCAAACAAAGATCACGTATCACATGATACCAATTGATTGATCAAATGACTTCATGCAAACCATATTTTATTAAAGAAAAAATACTTACTGTGACATGTTTATACATTTTAGAATCTTGTAAATTTGCAAAAAAAACATATGTACCTTTATTCTGAAAACACACAAGTTAGGCGCAATAATAGATATAAAAATAAATTAATTTTTCCGTTAGGTAGACATCTCCAAATTTCTAAATCAGGTCCACATTGGATGTCTATTAAAATTTATAACTGTATCCCAAATAGTATTAAAGACATAGAAAAGTTTAATGTATTTGCTTCCAGACTGAAATTATATCTTTTAGACAAAGCTCATTACACACTGGACGAGTTCTTTGAGACTTGTCCTCAAGGAACTGGTCAACTGTAAGCAAAGCAAAAAAAGTTGCAATTGTAGTGAATGGCATATTGTATTGTGTATTTGGCCGTTGGGATTATGTTCATTTAATTTGTATTTAATCTATTTAATTTAATTTTTATAATAATCACCTATTTTTTATTTGTATAATTTCCCTACCAATATTGGTTTGCGGTGCCCCTACGGGGTGTCATGTGTGCAATGTACTTTTAATTGTAATAACACCTGTAATTTACCATGTGACAAGCAAATAAATAAATTCAAATTCAAATTCAAATACCAATCTCAACAAGGCGCTAACATAGGCTTGAGAATGCTATGAAATAAAACGCATTTTAATATAAGCAGTGCGTAATGAATGCACAAGAAACTGGTAGCGCAAAAACAGGGATCATAACAGGCCACGTGCGTGCCTAATCAGAAAGTGCCTGTGTAGATAGTTGGCTGCATGCTGTATCCTTGCATCGTTCGTCCATAGACAAGTAAGTGTTGGACGGAAAAACTACCTTGTATCGAATCGTGGAGTTATGCGTGGCATGTAGGACAAATTAATAAAATGGTGTTTGTAAATCCTAATTTAAAATTTCAAGGATTCCAAATATCTACTCATTTTAAGTACAGAGCCTTCCTGTTTCTTTTCAGTCAACAACTTAAGTGAAAACTAAGATATACACCGCTTTTTCGGTAAGTGCAAGCGAGATAGACTGTTGATAAGACTCACTTGATGGACAACACCAAAGTTATCTGCGGGATCCAGTTACGTAGTGATCCTGCAGAATTGTACTGCCGTGGGAAACGGTCCATTTGGATTAAACCGTACGTTACGTAGGGAGTGAATGTCAATATGCAATTAAACGTTTTTACATGACTTTGAGAAATATGGGAAAAATAGTTGTTAGACATCATTTGTTCACAGGTAGTGCTGTGCGCGCATGTGACATTACATCATTAATAGATCAAGATTAATTTGCATATGAAGACAAAAACAAGTGGAACCAACAAGAAACGCCGGCAAAAAGTATGTCGGCTGAAAAGGTATGATTTTAATTATTCGTCCTATGTCCGCACTCACGATAGAGTATGAATATAAATCGATAAATTCTTTGCAAATACGTTATGTCATACGCACTTCAATTATTCTAATAAGGATGTATTGACATGTTAGAACCCGTTTAGTGTGTGATTCTGGTTCTAATGGTCTGTCTGTGGGACCGCAACATACTACAAGGGCATGACTATACAATTATTTATATTTCAAGTTCTATTAATAATGAGATATAACCCGCGATGAATTAATGTTAATCCCAAAATTCACAATGTTATATCTAAATAAGATCAGCAACACTTACACATAATCAATTTATTTGTTTTTAAATAAAAAAACCCGAAGGAAATTCACATCATACTTCTAAATGTTTAAAAATAAATATGGCAATTGCGATTAAGTAGTGTACTTCTAATTCTGTTCGTAAAGTATGGGAATGGCCTTTAACGATAGCAGGCACGGGCGCAGCGGGCGGGTTATCTTAGGTATTCGCTAATGAAGGCCGGCTAGACCCACATGTTAGTGTCGAATTATTCGCGCTCTACGCAGACGCGGCGAAGGGTTGAAAACTTGAAACATTACATACATCACTCAATGCTTTTTATTTCTCAAACGGCTGCGCACGAGTTAGGACGACAGCCAGTCAGTGTGACCCCGAGTTATAAGCTTTTGCAATACTCGCGAGGTAATGAAGCTTGAGAAAAATGTCTGTTCAGAAACAAACAAAGCACGCATGCGTGAGATTGAGTTGTTTCAAATGTCAAAGTTTATTGTGAAGCCAATTTCAAAGACAGAAAAGGACACAGAGTTGAAATAAAATTGCATTGTGACGAATCGTTTTGTGAAAATAATTTTGCTAAAGATTTTGTGTTGCATGATGTGGTGACTCATTATGAGAATCGTCAATACTAAGGTATATCATTAGGTAGCATAAAAAACAGCATAAGAACAAAATGTTATCCGGATGCTGTGTTAATTAATTAGACATTAGAAATGACTCGCTTGACTAGCGGTCGCAGCGAACGGCAGTACGATGTTCAAGTCTTCAAGCTTTAAAAGCTGTCCTTTTGATGAACTTTGAGAACTTTTCGAAGTTTACATTTTTGCATGATATATACAAGTACATATCGTACTAGACTCGTAATTGTTAACTATAGTTATACTATAGTAAGTTGGTTATCAAAATGGTTTTTAGCAGCCTTTTCCCCTAGGCCCATCTCGCACCTGTCCTGTTTTTTCGTCACCGCGGGGTTGGTCGGATGGCTGCAAAACAAATTCCCATCGTCGCGAACATTTCGCGGTTATTTCAAATCGAGCGGCAAGTTTTTGCCGGTCGTCCGTCGCGCGGAACGCGTAAAGTAAATATTTTTTACGACTATTTGTTCGGTTTCGGATTGTTTCGAGCGCCTGCCGCCTGTGATTGCGAATGTTGATCTGCAATGCGACCGTACCATTTCGATTTATCGGACCCAACTCTCCGAACAGGCCATTTGTCAGCGGCTAACTTGATTTTTTTATCTGTACCTATTGCAATTTTGTAATCTTTCACAGTTTTGCAGGTTTACTTTGTTTTGAGAAAACATCGGATAACGCTCTGTCAGTCGCCGAGTCCAGTACTCCTCAAAAATATAACGCCAGAGTCGACACGAAAAGAAGAAGAGGATCTGAAGAATTTTAAACTTTTATTGAGATGGTGATAAACTTTTAGTTTATTTTACCTCCGAATCAGGCCAATTATATGAGAACTTAGTGTGTTTAGTGTGATCCGATGAGATATTAGGTTAGATACTGGAGATATGTAGGGACTGTTGTTTAAACAGACTTTATAATCCAAGAATACCTTTATATGTTCGTGATAAATAGGTAATTTTAAAACACTTCGCAAGTGCATGAATTAAAAACTAATTTTACTGGTTTATAAATACAAAGTGCAACATTAAAAATCCTGATTCCAGCTCATATTCAATTTAAATAATTCTTTGCATTCGCCGTGGGTGGCTCGATTGGATAAACCAAGGATTAAGCATTATTCTGTAAATGATTCTTTCTATTTGTTTCAATCACGGTATTTTAATGAAAATTTTATCTAATATCTTTATATTTTCCGCATAGATAAAATTTACGTCGCCATAAAAACTTCCAGCATAAATGAGCGTGATACAAATAGCAAATCTCGCTAAAAGTAAGTACCAGTTATCCAGGGTAATTTGCTTTACGATTTTATATGGTGGGTACTATTTATAAATGAATAAAAAATCAGTGTTTAGTTACCGGACTAATTGGGTGGGGATGGATGTACATCAGTGGACACGAGTCGAGGCATAAGTTGGTGCATTTACTGCGAATTAGCATTAGTGCGCCGGCGCGGCGCGATCAAAGGTCCCAATAAAAAGGGGACTTTACAGTCTTTACTATTTGTAATGTTTCTTTTAAAGCGTAATACAGATGCCCTGGGCTCGCAGATAAAGCAGCCAGCCTGAATGACCGCACGGTAACTCGCATTTAGCTTTTAATAGTGAGCATTCAATAATCCTGCTTTACGTCACATTTTACTCTCTTTTGGATTCCTTTTTAGGTGCATTCCTAATGGATATCTCTGTTGATGCGAATAGCCTTTGTAGCTTGTGTTTTATGTTATGGTCTGGGTATCAAATGTCGATTTTATTTCTTGGTTGTTAAAATTCTTTTGATTTAAAACAGTTTTTTTTTGTAACATTAACATAGATTTAGAGCGAGAATTATTAGGGTAAGTACTTATGTCAACTATATAAGTAATATAAATTACGATTAAACTGCAAAATCCTCGTAATATTATCATTATTACATGGCAGTTCTACATGATTTAAGAGAGAGAGGTCACGCACCTTAGACATTTCACATAGAAACGTTATCAAAATAGCTAACTAAGAAGGGAAAAACCCTTCTTAGTTATGATGCGATTGCTAAATTGAAATTCACTGATGTGTGCCCCTGCTTATGGGAAGTAAATAGGATGTGCTGAGTGATTTTACTGTATATTTGGTTCCTGTTCTCTTACTTAGCATTCAATAAAAGTACTGGGAGTCGAGATTGGTCTTGAATTTATGGAATAGAACTTGCTGCTGAATCTTACACCTTGGAATTACACATGGACAAAGGTTGCGAATGGAGACCATGTTAAATCTTGTGCGAGAGAAATTGAGTGCCCACGGCACACTTATAAATCTTTTTCTCGCCATAAAATACGACACTTTTCATATTAACACTGTATCAATACATTTTTGTTCCACTCGTTCGAATCGGCAGTGTATTAGCAAAAGGAAAACTGAAATAATATTTTATTACCATTCCTTAAGTAAATATTCCCATTGTAATATTATATTCTAGCGCTGCTTCGCACAAGTATTTGCTTTGGCTCATAATTTATGGCGTTCACAGGGCATCTGAACATGATTGAAAGTGCCTCCATTTCTATGGCGAAGGAACAAAACACGAGCAAAAGGAGCCCCGCAGAATAAACGACGCAAGTGGAAAAAGCTTTACATTCACAGCTCCAAAAAACTTGACGTTTTAATTCTACTGAAGTTGAAGACGAAATTTCAACGAAATTGATGCAATAACTTTGTTGTTACTTTATTATGAGAAGCGGAAATCGTTATTTTTAATTAAAAAATATATCGCTGTACAATTTTAATCCAGTATTTTTATTTAAATAGCTTATACCACCACGTATTGTATTTTGCGGATTAATAATAAAATATTTTTTTAACATACCTAACCTTCGTTATTATTACTGATTACGATTCTTTGCTCGTACCAATAAGCAAAATTGGATATCGCTAAGTGCAAGTCACTTTATATCTACCTAGAAGTACATTAGGACATAGCAATGGTGGGCTGTACGTGACGCCAAGCTTGCCGTGAGCTCGACTCTCGCCGGCCGTGTCGCCAAGTTGCTTGGCTACAGCCAAGTTTTTACTATGTGGAACTTTAGAAGTATACATTAATGACTTACTTTGCACTTCATCGCCAAGACTAGTTGATATCTGTGCGCTGTCAAGGCGTCCTTGTAAGACCCTTGGCTGAAGTACGCGGCACCAAGATTGCCGTGCGCTCTGCATTCGCCGGCCGTGTCGCCAAGTGACTTGGCCACGGCCAAGTCTTGCTGCATGTAGTTTATGGCTGCGTCTAGCTGACTTAGCGCCCAGTGTGCTGATGATAGAGCGCTAAAAACCGAACCCCTGTGGACAAATACAATAGGAATAGTCGATATTTAATGGTTTTATAAGTTAACATTCAAATATAACAGTTTTATTGTTTGTTTTTATCAGTGACCAATAATCAAAAGACACAACAAGTATATGGCTGATGGCTGAGAATGGAATGATGATAGAAAATCTGTTGAATTGAACTCAGATATTTCCCCCAAATAATTATCACCACCGATCTTTACTTTTATTTTCCCGCCCATTGTACCGTGCCTATAAGTAAATAGTCGGTGTGAAATCGATTAAAATGATACGGGATAAATATTTTAATTCGTGCGGACAGTAATGAATCACTCGGGCCCATGTAATTTGACATCCCACTTTACACCTCGGCCGGAATCCAAGATGGTCGATATTCTGATACAAACAGCCAAGGGATAATTCTTTTGCTTCATATTTACGACTGCGCTCGAATAAAGCGCGTTCAAGAATAATGTCCAATCTGTAACATATTTTTATGATGCTCTTGTCCGAATGAGTTGTATTGTGGTACCGGGTGTATTCAACTTTGAAAGTAAATCAGTTGCCGGTGTTGAACACCTCTACTGGAAGTCATATTGGTAAAATAAAATCGGTGAACATTGATAGTAAGTAGGAATCTAATAAACTATCTTGAATACAATTTTTAAACAATTTTATTGATTTAAGATGTCGAAAGAACTTAGGTTTTTTTTTTCAAACTGTTTCAATGAAATTTTAGTTCAGTTGTTATATGCATAAAACCTATCCCGTCAAAAGTTATCAGAATCATAAAGCACCAGCTTCCTCCATCCATTAGAGAGTACTCGCACGGCTAATAAATCGTCCGTCACCAACAATCTAATCTGCGATGATCGCCGCGTTCCGTTAATCGACGAATTCCGCTCGGAATAGGCCCGTATCGATACAGATTCGATCCATCAGAGGAGATAACATCGGGCGAGGTGTGGGTTTCGACGCGTACCGCCGCTCGCCTCACAAGAAGGGCTGACACTTTTTTCTTAAAGGATACGGCAAAAACAATGTTTTTTATAGTTTATAGACTCAGCTGTAGAGGCTGTGGTACTGAATCTTATTAGCATTAGCAAAGCATTAAAATGTAAAGATTACTTTAAAAGCATTTTTTTTAATAGTAAACATTAAATTAAAAAATACATAAATAAATATGGATCAGACAACACACCAATTGTCTTGATTTCGAAGAATAAATTTTCTTCCTTCTGTTACAAATAAATAAACAACGATTATGAAGACAGAGTCTCCCACAAAGGATTTGGCACCCTGGTTGCGGTCCGGATATTTCAATATGTATTATTTCCTACAAAAATAAACTTTAGACGTTCATTGAGAAAGCTTTTTGTTAATAATGTCGGTACCTAGGCATTGTAATTTTATCGTGCAAGTATCAAACAATAGACAGGAAGGAAGTTCAGTAGTCCATAAAATATCCGTTAATTTGCGAAGAAACGAAGTATTATGTACTCTTTTAACGCGTTATGTGTTTTGTTATGTTTTCTTACAAGACATCAATCATTTTTAGATCGCTTAATTTTTTTTATTAAACTCGCTAAAAAATCGAAGTAAAAAAATATGAATCAGAACGAAATGTTTGTGAGCCATCCCTAAATTGCCGAGTGTCAATTTTGGTATGTCCCCAAGATGTTTAAGATGTGGCTCATATGATCAATGTCTCAAAAATTTAAATGCACCTTTAATAAAGATTTTCAAAGGTTGCGCTTGCTTGTACGCTTAACAAAGAAAGAAAAGTTACAAGAAAGAGGTGCACATGAAAAACATAGCCATAGAGAAATATAAGTACACATACATACAGGCAGTCTTTGATGCTTGAGTTATGACCTATTCAGCTGAAGGTTTTAATTAAAAATGTTTAATAAATTGTCAGTAAAACATCACCGCCGGAATACCATTTAAAGGCTTATACATACGCGTAAAACTTTCTTCATTCGAGTATTTCTTAGCCTCAAAGTTGTAACTCTGCAAAACAATTTCGCAGACATCTGCGTTAGACGAACGAGGCTTCCGCGGCCGGCCGGCAGGTGCTAAATAAGACCTTATCAAATGCCTAGCGAGCTGCTACAAATTGTTTCTACAAGGATGTAGCTAGAAGAAAACAGTCAGAACACAGTTCATATTTACTTAATTTGGTTTTGAAGCTCTAGCGAGGCAGTACACCATTTTATTATTTCATTTTTAAGTTTCATGAGATTGATTTACTTTTACACATGATATGTATTGTGTACTTTACAAATGAGCATGTAGAACTCTATTTAGAGTATGAGGATAACAGAAACTTAAATGGTATAGTGAGTGAATAAAAAAATATAACAAAGTAACAGAAGTTTTCAACCAGGACGGTTCACGGCATAGTAATAGATCAGCCAGCCAATTTTAAGAAGTCTGTCAACGGTTTTATTTTAATTTTATGTATTTTAGCTCAGTAATAATATCATAATGGAAACTGTGTCGAAACCGTCCGATCTACATGCCCTATGGACCTTTCGCCGTCTCTACACGGCACTCACACGCACCCCGAACAGTATCGCGACGAACTTTATGCGCCCGCGCTGCCAGCAACAACCCGTTAATGATCACATTCCTCAGCCCTCTCGTTCTGTACTTTACATTTTTAAAACTATTACCGATTTATTTATCGTCCTCTTTAAACAGATTTTATCGGAATGTTTTAGGATGAGAATAAAAGAGGCAGGAAATTACGGAATGAGTCTTCGAAGACGTATACTGTGGATCGAATAATTAAACGAAACCGCTAATTTTAATGTGCGTGTATAAATCAGTGAATATTTATATTGAAATTAGTGGAAAACATTATTATGGCTGACTCGTAAATATTAATTATCTGATATTACGGTACATTAGTGACTAGCTGTATAAATGTTTGGATATTTCACAATACAAACATATACGTTTATAGTTGAAAAGCGCTCCATTTTATTATGAACTTTAGTGCAGGATTGTGGTGGTGAATGATTAATACCAACGTTTTTTTTATTGATAGGGCAAATTGGCAAAGGTACCTAATAAAAAGCTAATCACAGGAGTGCTAAAAACTTTGACAAGCTCAGTGTTATTGCATTCCTAACGCTAATTAACTGTTCGACAATTAGCTAAGTACTTTAATCAAAGTAACTGTAAAGCAAGACCTTAATAAATTGAACTTTATTGAGCCGAGGAAGTGAAACAAGAGGTCCCGTACGACAAGATAATATAATTTTGAAATAGGTACTTAACGAAGGTGCAGCCTGATCGCGAGCCAGGTTAATGGTAAATTGGTATTAACGTATTCCGATCTGACTCACGAATGCACTCAGATAGACTGACACAGGTGGGCTATAATTTACAATGCGATCTCATCGGTGAAATTCTGAAATGTCAATTAGGGTACATTGGTGCTCTTATTAAAACCCGCTGGTGTATATTCCGCCGGAATTTATGAAGTCTTTATTTCCTCGACACTCGAACATTATAAATCAAAACGTCGAAATTCCGACAAAGATAACCGTTTCTTAAGTACGCACAACTGTTTTAGCGTTCGGCCGGAATGTGGACCTTATTGTAGTTTTAATAAAGGTGTTATAGTTAGGTTAGGAGTACATGCGAGTAAATTATCCACTGTCAACTCGTTATATACGGTCGGCGATTAAAAATAATAATGTTACGGCATTAATGAACGTGAGGATTCGCGGCGGAGTCATTTGTCTTCTTCTTATTAAGGCCCGAGAGCTGAGCTTTATTGAAGGTGTGAAATTGTTGCTAAGGGATTTACTCCCAGATGAGCGGGGCCAAACGCCGATTTATAGCCCTTGGGTTTCGCGATTAAACATTACCATAAAATGTAAGAAGATTGAGTCTTGATTCCAGATCATTTAATGTTCGTGAATTAGTTTCATTACGAATATTTTAGATAATGTTTCAGACAATCTTTATGTATGTGTGGTTAATTATATTCTTACCTCAATTTCAAGGAACATGATCCTATTCTTAGTGCTGCTTCTAGGACCGTGACTGCGGCTTGGTACTGGCCGGCTGCCAACAATTCTTGACCCACGACCTGAAAAAGGAAATCCATTTACTTGGGGTCCTAATAGCATCACTATGCAGTTCCGATTTACATAGATTTGTACTAATTATGTAATTTTATAAAATTATGTATTAATAAACAAAAAAAAATGTGTTTTATGTTGTACAGCGTTGATTAAAATATTTTATGTATAATTTTAAAGTGTTTTAATCAATGAGTAGTATTCGCGTTATCTTCGGAACCAAATATTGTAGGTACTGCGTTGATGTCTTTTGTATGGGGAGTAACTTGTTTGAATGTTTGATAAATTATTGGGTGTTAGGTAAATTATTTAGGAAATACTTGTAAAGATATATTGATCTGAGAATCCAGTTAAAAACCAGTCACTAATCTCTATGTTTCAAGCGCTGTGTGTAGCGTTTAGTTAGAGAGTGGCCAAGCTTCACCAGACTTGCTTGTTATTACTGCACTTACTTCATTTGAAACTCAAATCTTGCTGCCTTGAACTATATAATCAAGTGAACACAGGTATTATGTTTGTAGTCACTAGGCAAAAGCAACAAATAAATCATACCTACTGCCGAAGCAATTACCATTGAGTCATCCACATTTCGACGGAATTACCGTACCTTGATTTTAATGTCATTCCGCTCAGTAATAATAACTAATGTACAAAAATTGGAATTTGAGTATCATCACCCGGCAAAAAAAGCACGACGAATTTTTAAAGGGTCATTATAGTACGCCATTACTGATATAGCAGTAAAACATTGCAAACGGTTTGAACTCACATACCTTGGTATGAAGAAATTATGCTGCAGCTTTGGGAACACCCATGGAGTGTTTCATGTACTGCTTTGTTTTATTAGCGGTGTACAAACTGGCAGTGGAATGAATTAAAACCCTGTACGGATATTCTTCATAAATAAATTTGAAGCGACACACTTGTCGAAATTCAATCGAATCGTTACAATGTAACCTGAAATGTATCGCATCGAACTTTTTACATAACAACACATACGGCGCTTAGCGTGCTCTTGCAATGTGACTGGCAACAGCAGATGTATTTTTAAATAACGTCTTAGTACAAAACAATTTGTGTGCTCAAATTAAGCCTAATAGTCTTGTTATTTTTATTAATTGCCAAGCCCAAATCCGTTGACCTCTAACGAAGCAGGATTTTTATATTTTGATTCGAACCATCGGTTTACGGTTTATCCGTTTAATTTTAATAGCTGCCATTTTGTAAGGTACGACGCCATTCCGTGGCACGACTGCCGATCAACTGTCCTGCAGATTGTATGTAAATTCACGGGGGCCGTATTTATGGGCTCCTGATCACTGGCCCATTGTTCGCAGTTAAATGCGCCGAAAAATGTTCAGATGTCGCCAGCCGGGTCGGAATGTATGCAAATGAATCCTCTGTAGGGCCCGCTTAAGGGTTGTTGCACACAGAGCAAAGTGACATATTAAGGCCTGTTATCGCTAGTGGCTTATGCTATAGACGTCAAACATTTTACTTGGCATTACATAAGCTTTAGCATTGAACATTTTGATTTGGTGTATGTGATATCGAGATAAAGATAGACCTGTCAAACAATTCACGTATTTAAATAGCTAAGGAAATTAAAATTTTGTATTACCGAAGCTGCAACATACAGCTGCAAATATAGATGGGCGGGTGGGTTAAAATCCAGTGGATATTTATCCAATTTATTCCCACCCGGTAGGTAAAAATTGATTTTTACCTAATCTACCTAGGTGTTTATTAAGAATGCTGGGTATTTATTAAATTTACGTTGAATACTCATTGTTTTAAGTATCAGTTGGCTGTGTATGAATACCCAAACCTACAATATGATTAGAAATATCGTTTATGCTGTACAGTCTGTCATCATATTCACTTAAAATCATAAATTATATTATTCGTTTCAACATAATCGGATAATGTTGAGTAGTATGAACAACCGTTTTTTTTAATGAGTATAACTTACAAAAGGACAGAGACAAAAGGAGTTATCTCAACTTTGCAATATTTCACTTGATGATGGGGTACTTGGTAGCGGTGACAGCACTCAATGTAAATCTGCATCTCGTCGTATTTTTTTTTTGTTTTGCATCAATATTTAAGTTTGATATATTTTGAGCACGTTTTACACTTTGACATATCATTCCTTAATTGCTAAAGTATTCTTGTATTATGAGTATTTCATAACAATAAATGCACTCTACGCGATTTTTGTAAGATTTGTAACTCAATGTTCGACAGAACTACCTTAAATCCGTCGTCAGTCGTGGAGTTATAAAAATAGTTATTACAAAGACACTAGTACTTGCAGTGTCATTACATTCAAAACTGGCAAGTTATAGCCAACGGCGATTGAACTGCGCACGTGGCAATCCCAGGTAGATAAAAAGATAAAGGGAAGGGTTGTAAAGGTATTGTTTTTGTTTGCATAGTTATCGCATGTATGATTATGACTATGGCCATTGTGTGATCGTAGAGTAATGAGTGACAAGTAATGAATTTACTGAGCACTTCATTTTCTTTTTAATGTGTTAAATACTCTCGTAGTATTTTCAGAAAAACTAGTTGACGTGACGTTTCGTATAACGCTTTATGGTTTACACATCGATACGTTAGGCTGCATTATTGCAGTAAATGTTGTCGATAAGCTTTCTTAAATTTCAACCACAGTATATGTATATATTTATAAAGTTAGTTCGTACTTAATTCTTAGATATACAAATATGCATAATGTACTGCACTGAATAAAATTTTGTCCTGTAAAACTGTTTAACCTTACACAGCCTCCCTCTTCCCCTTTGGAATTGCCAAAATGCAGGTACGCACTGTATTTGCAACTAAATGACAGTTTTTATTGGATTTAAATAAAAATATACAATTTTTATAGTTCAGTATTATAAACTACTTGAAAAGAAATTGAATCGCACCATAAAAGTGACAAACTTCAATAAAAATATTTCATTTAATTTTTATAAACAGGCTTTAATTTATACCCGGTATCAATTGGAATCGGGTGGGTTAAAATAGCGTGGATTGGATATTTATCCAGTGGCTGGGTTTATATCCGGGTAGGCGCCCATCTATAGCTGCAAACAATAACTTATCTTAATCCTTTGGTGCCAGGATTATAGACCACCAGCTTCGTTGGCGATATTGAAAAGTTGAATGACAGGCGTTTTTATGGTAATCTGATTTAGTTACACACTTTAGTTAGAAATTTTATGGAAAAAGAATGAATCATTCGTCAGCTTTTAGTACTCATGAAAACATGCCAAGTGTGAACTAGCCCTTAAACCAGGGAGTAGCGAAGCCCCGGATCACTTGACTCGGGTAGTAATTCGATTCTCACTCGGTTCATCGAGGTGTGTGCTGTGTAATTGACTCTGCTTAAGGCTTACGTTACGATTGGTACTACCTACTTTGTCTGATATATGATCCGCAGAGGTTAATTTTCTTAATCTCTATCCTACACTCGAAACAAGTGTATGTGCACCTATCTACGAAGGGCGTAGATATGTGTACGTTGCATCTGTGTTATTTGTTTCATGAATACTCTTTTCTATGTAAATAAACAAAAGAATGACCTCTATAAAAATAAAAAATAAAATATCACTGTAGAGAGTGCCTAAGTCGAGAAGAAGCAACGGCATCTGCGATTTTCATTTGTTATTGTATAACCTCTATAGCCTTGTAGAGTGTGCCAAATTCGAAGACTCAACGGCATCTGCCATTTGTTATTGTAGGAAAAACTTCTAGCAATAAGGTTATCTATCACTCGATTAACCGAGTTGTTCTGTATTCGATTCACTAACGAGTCGAGTCCATTAGTTCGCGGTGCGTCTCCGTAGTCTTGGATTGTTATTTTTGTTGGCCACCGTCTTCGGTCAGATTGACATAGACATCTAATCTAGCGTAGACAGGACTCGCCTATTTGCTTATGCTAAGCACGACATGGAAGGGCTATGGATGAAATCCGAGCCTAAATAAGCTCGCCGTGGGATCTTGGATTGACTTAAGATATTTTGTGCCGCTTAATAGTATTGAGCGGAGAAAATATACAAGTCTTTAGTACTGATCCTAGTGTAATAAAACTTTTTGTTCTCTTAAACCTTTTTTGTTTGATGGTTCTTGATCTTATGTTAAGGCATGGCGCAATAACAAGTGTGTTATGATGTTGTTACCAATATTTTCTGAAAATAACAGAATGCATAATAAATTTACCCTCTCTGAGACGACGTTTTTGTAACTGGAGTTTTAATTTTTTTCTTGTGACATGCAAAAACTGACTGAGATAGGTGGTAAAGGGTAGTACAGGGTTTTTGGTTTGTGTAAAATATAGAAAATTATTTCGATGTTATACGTTGTAACTTGCTAGTCTATTTTATTGTGCTTACCTGACTTATGTATATTCTTATCTAAAAACAGTTAAGAAAAAAGATTATTTATTGCCATCTTACAATTCTTTATCACTCTGCTGCATATGCTCTTCCTCAAAGTCCCGAAGTAAGTTGCGGAAGTTTAAAAACTCTGTTATTGTATCAGAACGACTCAATCAAAACCAATACAAGGATACGTCTGTGTATGACAACACAAAAACCCCGAAAGCAAAACAGAGCCCAAATTCAAAGTGAGTGACAATCGGTATATTTCCCGAGTACGTTAATGGTTGTCATTATTTTGGGAGCGTATGCGTTGTCCCGTATCAGATGTCTTAAAACAGGACGCTCTGGACAGCATAAATAAGTTTAAGCCCGATGCATCGACAGAGGTTCACCGTTCACACAATATTTTATACCTGTTTACTGCCTATTTATGCTGCCTTTTTCGGTAAAATAACGATGGTTTGTTTAAAACAGTCGAATTGCTGGATAAAGTAACTCATTCTATTGATTCAGATGCGTGTAGGTATGTATAAATTCAAATTCCTCTGAAAACAGTACAGGATGGTGGAAATATGGGCAGATTGTGGGCAGGTGAATGTATTTTACTTACCTGTTTAATGGACTATTTATAAAGCAGCACCCCTTATTGATCAATGTGAGTTATTTGCCCATGTTATGTTTATTATTCGTGAATAGGTAGGTGCTTGTGCTAACCTGACTGGAATGTATTGAGCAGTTGTGCAGCAGAGCAGAAGTGGACAATGTAAAGGCTTGTTTCGCTAGCATTAACATTTAGCTATAGTTGTTTGAGTATGAAAGAGCTATGAAGTTCAGTCTCACTACCAGCTAAAGACAACTGTCATTTATTTATTTCTATTTTAGAGATAGACACAAAAGGCAACTTGTCCAGCTTCATAGCCACCAGCTGCCTGAAAGTGGGCTCCATGGTCGCTTAAAGTGGGAAATTGAGCGAGGCCTCTACCAGCGCGGTCAGGGGTTGCCGTGACGAAGGTTCCACACCCTGCCCATATCACAAAGTGCAGCTAACATTACAACTTATAGAGATCAACACAAAAGGCAACTGGTCCAGATTCATAGCCTCCAGCTGCCAAAAGTTGAGGTCCAGGGTCTCGTAGTGGTGACTTGAGCTAAGCCTCCACGAGCGCAGCCAGCAGTTGCGGTGGTGAAGGCTCCATACCTAGCCCTGAGCTAATGAAAGCTAACATAATTACTTACAGAGATCAGCACAAAAGGCGACTGGTCCAGCTTCATAGCCTCCAGCTGCCGGAAGGTGGGCTCCAGGGTCGCTCGCAGCGGTGACTTGAGCGAGGCCTCCACCAGCGCTGCCAAGAGTTGCCGTGATGAAGGCTCCACTCCTAACCCTGAGCTGAAGGCGGCCAGCGCCTCTCCGTGTCTTCCCAGACATTGTAGGGCTACACCTGAATTAATAAGGTATTTTAGTTTAAGCCACAGGAAGAGAGCGGCCAAAAGGCTGTCAAAATTAAAAATATAGATATAACTACTTAAAAGAATAAGGTTAGTCACATTTCAATATCTGGAATTTCAGTACCTACTTTGTCTTTATGTCATTTAGGTTCCGATGCATGTTCAGAGAAAATGTATCGAAAATTCATATACTTGCTCTAAATATTGTTAAAGTAAATTCAATTTAGGTATTTGAAATCTGGCTAGGCATATAATCAGGTATTGCGATAACCATTAATCAAGAGAAAGTCAAACGCTATCTTAGTTATTTTACTAAAGTAGCTAGGAATCTACTATCTCTTGCATACTTCTTAAGTATTATAGTTTATATTTATTTATTAGAAGGCTACACAGGCTAAACATTTAAGCCGTTAGAAAGTAAATTATGTACAATATTTGAAAGTAACCAGGAAAAGTTGGAATAGGCATTTTTTCAGACCAGACAATACCCGTATGCTTATAAATGTAATGGGTTTTAAGGAAATGCTTTCTTTAAGAAAAAAATAAAAGCAACCCTATAATAAAAATATTCGCCTTACAAAACTTAATACTTTCTATGATTGTTTTGGCTCCGATGATAGGAATTTTACTTTGTTAGAATACAATTTAAGGTGGTCGTTCAGTGATTTTCGTATCAATTACTTAAGAAATTTTGCCAGTACTAAATAATTGCGGCACATGATGTTTATTATTTAAAGAAGTTCTTAAATAAGTTTATACAAGGAATTACTTACAGCTTAGTGCATAACGCGTGTTGAATCCACATCATAGCCTTATCTTATCTCAAAGAGATTGCGCTTATTTAAACAGGTCTTAACTCAATTTGACGGGCACAGAAGCTGCATAATACGAGTTTCATATTTCATTCTTTCTACTTTCATTAACCTTCCATAATACTTAGTAAAATTGGTATTAACTAAATACATTCAAGATGGATGGCTTCGATTATTGAAGCTCTATCAAAATCATAGAGTTGGATCTCAGGCTGTCTTAGGTAAGCGAAACCTTCGCAGATTTAACGAGGATAGCTGGGAAGTGTCTAATCTGAGCCTACGCTTGTTTTAAAGTCGTTTTTAGACTGGATAGTGATGCTCTTGGTAATCCATCTAATTTGCATTTGGGGACTGATGTTGTGTAATCTCTAGTGATGTAAGAGTAAATACTTATATTTTTGTGCGCAATTTGTGTGAAAAAACAAGATCATTTTGAAATTACCCTATAAAAAATATTATCTTACTACCGACTAGTATCAAGGAGTATTTTAAGAAAATGGGATAAAAATTTGTTCTGAAATCGTCCCTACTTGAGTAGGTTCGCACTGCTAAACATGATATTTTTGCAAAACTATGTCGCGATTTTTTATTGATTTTTGGAATCCTTGACAGTAACAAATAATTATGTAGAATGGATTTTATTTACACTGCATAAATCTGAATTTTAATAAAAATCTTTCGTAAATATCCTTTGCACCGCACCTACCAAGTTACTATAGACATATTATACTTCTCACAGCATATTTCACAATATCCAAATAAGTTCTGGGTAGCGTTATCTCTTATACTTCATACGAAATGACGTTCAATTTTGAATTATTCGTTGGTTAGAGTTTATTAATTTGTAAGTGGTAAAAGAGGTCCTTACCTACAGTCTTTAGATGTTAAAATTATGTCTCACTTCTAGGAAACCACATTTCTCTTGTAAAGGAGCCTTAAATATTGTCCCATTTTATTTGTTTTTCATTCGGGATGTCCCATAACACCGGGACACTTAGTATGGCCACGCACGCCGGATCCCACCGGACGCATTTTTTACAGTCACGCGGTGGCCGCTCTGCGTCGCGTTGTACTTGAATGGAATTGAAAACGCGTAGGAACCACCGCATTTTTGCATTATTACGCGAAAATTAATTTATCATTGTAATGGCCAGCATTTGTTTTGTGGTTCATTTATTTATTAATACTCGTAATGATGGCAAACAATACTGACTGTGGCCTGTAACAGGATCAACAATTTAAATTATAGGCGTTTGAAGTAACCAGTAATCATTTTTAAATGGTTTTAATATGATATAATTAAAAAAAATATGTATAGTTATTTTTTAACAAAGAAAACACGAACAGCAATGTATTGCAAACAAATAAGTCCAGTCATAGAACTTGACATTGTCATCTATACCTATAAAATGCTTTGTCCTGAACGACTGACTTATTGATTGACTGACTGACTGGCTGACTGACTGACTGATGGATCAACGCACAGCCTAAACCGCTGATCGTAGAAACCTGAAACTGGGAGAGTGTGTTCTTTGTATGACGTAGGGATCCGATAAGAAAGGATTTTTCGAAATTCTACCCCTAAGGGGGTCAAAAAGGGGTGCAAAGTTTGTATGGAACAACGTGATCCCTTGGTCCAATCTACTTCAAATTTTGCATACACATTCTTTTACAGAATTGACGGAAGATTTATTTTTTATTTTATTGCAATTAATCTCCTAAGGGGGTGAAAAAGGGTTACAAAGTTATTCTGGGGGTGATTTTCTTCGAAGTTGATATCAAAACTCTTTAGTGCTAATGATAAAAATATTTTGTATATCATTTTTGACAATCATTTGACATGTCTGAGACACAATGTTTTGACACATGTTTGTTATTGATGTTGCTCTCGAGAAAATGCTCGAGAAGTGATTTTATTTCTTAAAACAGTAAAGAATATTTTTTTTGTGTTTAAACAGGGTAGGTATCAAGCGGTCTGTGTACAGTGTAGATTGCAGGTCGTCTGTTCATATTGTCGGTGGACATTCAACGCTGTTTCTGTGGTCGAAGGGTGTCCAATCTTTTTTTTTGCAAACTTTTCGTGGGGGCCTATGTTCAGCAGTGGACGACTTTTGGGTATTGATGATGATATTGGGGTAGATCCCTACATAGAATTAACCCTTTGAATTCAAGAAAGTAGAGTATTCGCTATGACTATAAACAAAGCTCAAGTTCAAACTCTTAAGGTAGCGGGAGAAGACTTGAAGGAATTTGCTTCTTCCAAAGCCTGTATGTGGCATGATGCTTTGTAAGCGCACGGAGTATAGCCTGGTTTTTTCATTAGCTCTCGAAAGAAATATACGATTGACGATAGGCGTAGTAAGTATTTCCATTTCGTTGTAGAATAAAAAGATATTATCCCCGTGTAAGTTTGACCAGATTAAAAACCGGGCTGCGTGTTGTGTGTTTACAAAATATAACATTTATCTTTACGCATTTTTACGTATAAATTTAAAAACTGGATGTTTTTGTTTGTTTGTTTGAACACGCTAATAACAGGAACTATTGGTCCGGTTTTAAAATATGTTAGCTACATTGTTAGACAGCTAATTTATGAGGGAAGGCTATAGAAGTAGTTTAATGCGTATAGGCTTATAAACATTTTCGCTACGATCTATCTATGGGAACCAAACGGAGTAAAACTATTACGCGCGTACGAAGTCGCTGGCGGGCCGCTAGTTTTCTACAACGAGTCAGCGATTTTGATGTACGGACGACAGCACGTCAAGCTAAACACAGCGATATCTTACGATGTTGGAATAAGAACTATTTTCCAACAAAAATGTATAATCTGATGTCGACAGCACATCAGACTGTACATTGGTTAAGGATTATATCTTTGGATTGCTATATCTGAGTTAAAGCATTTTAAAGCACTCTGGCCAGGTCAAGGTAACTACATACTTACGTATCTCTGTAGAATCATTGATAAAAAAATGATTCTACCTCTCGCATGAAGTCATAGAAATTGATCGATGAAATGCATTGGAAATTAAAAAAATGTTAAGTAAAACATATCACCATTTTCGTTACAGTTGACAGTCCTACAGTACTCAACCACATTAGTTGTACTAAAGTTATAATGATCCTGAAATTCCATTTCACAGTCGTATCTACGATTTCTCTAATAACAGCCACTAGTAATGAGAAACACGTAAGATGCATGTACTCCACATTTAATTGCATACATTCTAAGAGAAAGGTAAACAGAGCTTTTAATTCAATCAGCCATTTGAAATGTGTGCTCTATCATTATTTGTTTGATGTAGTCATTAAGCTCTACCGTGCATTGCCTTAAGCTACGAATCTCGCCAATCATAATTATTCCAATGATCTAAGTATTACTTAAGTGAAAGTGAGACTTTCTTAAATACAATAGCAGAAACAAGTGTACGGTAACATGCTACATGATTTTAATATTAGAGCAATACTTATTACAGTAGATGTAGAGATCACAATCGTGTAAACTTTTTTGTCTTAATTAATGACATTAGAATTGTTAATTAGAGGTATTGTGTGCGCCGTCACACATTACAAAATGATTAGACACGCTTAATTGACAATCTCTATTGCAGACTTCTTGAAATATTACACGTATATAATAGAAATAGTTACCTATTGTCAGTATAAGGAACATATGTAAAGTATTATACAAGTTATATTAATTGGCACCTAATTGGTTTCCTTACTGTATTACACTCATTAGATATGCTTTTCTTTTTCAAGTTATCTGCGTAAGTAGGCCTTGTTATTTGTATTGGCCGTGTCATTGTTATGTAAATGGTACTAATTTAATAGATATTTTTGTAAAATACCCTGTTTGTTGTCTATCTTATCTTATCATACAATATCAAAATCAGTGATTGCACCCACTTTCACATATTGTTTGTTTGTTGCAAATGCGTCATTTTAGTCAACCGTACCAACATGTATGCATAGACAGGAGCTGCAAGAAATGGTGTAAACTTATTCTTGCACCGCCCTTATGGTAAGTGAATGAGGGCACAATTCCCTCTCCCAATTTATTGAAATTATTACAATTGTGTAAGCCTTTATAATAAAGTAGTACTTAAATAAAGTAATATTCTCCGTTTATTTTCGTTAATAGCGGCCCTTCTCAAGAGAGATAGGCCAGGTACGCAGGATATTATGGATAACGGAAGTGCTAGATAATAATATTGATAATGAGGGTTACCTTGTCTGTAGTACGCTTTCGGCCAGTTAGGGCACAGCTCCCGAGCCCGCGTGGCGTCCTGTAACGCCGCCGCGAACTGCCCTTGCTTCAACCTCGCCGCCGACCTGCAAACTCAAACTGGTCAGAAAAGATCCACAAAACCACTAAAATGTTTTGCGTGTTTCTGTCACCAAGATTTGGTTGAGGTTGTTTTGGTAAGAATAATATGTCATTGATATGTGTTTTTATTTTGGGATGCTTGCGGAATTTCTTTGGTGGGGTTTTTGAAGGTGCTATACCGGTCAAGGAGATTTTAGGCAGTTATCATATATGGAACACACCTCTAAAGTGGGAAGTCGCTAGCTGCTGAGCTAGCGACGAAAACTGCGTCATCTATCGTAGTACCCCTATTTGTTACCTGTTGCAATACAGTATGCGGTTGGCAGGGTCTACCGTCAGCGCACAGAGTATGAGTGTACAGAGCGACGGCGGTAGACCCCAACCTATCAGGCGAAATCAAAGGCTCGCACGTTCTCCACAAAGCTAGAAGACAGCTAGATCTTTCCATTGCTATGGCAGTACTAGTGTTACAAACCTGTTGCTATACAGTATGTGGTTGGCAGGGTCTAGCGTCAGTGCGTCTGTGTACAGTGCAACTGCGGTGGCGAAGTCCCCGGCTTGACAGGCAGCATTAGAGGCCCGTACTTTCTCCACAAAGAGGGCTCTTGAAGCCGCTCCGAGGGACGCCGAGCCAGTCGGCTCCACCTGCAACAAATATAGTTGGTAAATATTTTTTTGTTTATAAAAAAACAAAAATATTTACTTGCATGCAGAACCACATAAACACGTATTGTTGAACAGAGAGAAAGAGAGTACCAAATCGATAAATGGTGATGATTCGTGAGAAATAAAGGTTTAAAATTGAAATTGAATTACGTCTTTAAAATATGCGTTCATAAATGTTTAACGAACAAAGAATTACTATATGAAAAATCTAAAATTACGTAAATGAATAAATAATAATTAAAACGCTCAAACAAAATTAACTATATCACATCACTTATGAGAACTAAATCTTTTACACAATGAAACATGCCCCACAAAATGCGGGAAGCAATAAAATTTTGTTACGAATTACATCGAACACGTGCAATGCAACCGATTGTAATTTAAAACGTTACCCCTTGATTTGTTTCAACATTAATTTTTACAACCGCAGCGTAATGGCGCCTTTTCGCGTTTCCCGCTTTGACCGCTTTCTCATCATTCCGTTTCTTCGTATTAAAAAAGTTACCAAAGAGGTGTAAGCCGAAAAATACGTAATCTCTTTTTAAAATTGAATAGAATGGCCAGTCTCATATTATATACAATATTTTTTTTAAAAAGGTCGATTTCGTTTTTTTATTGGAACATAAGGATTCAAAAGTCCATAATACGAGTAGGAGGTAAAGATAATTCGAAGACAGCTAACGACACATAATAATAAAAAAGACAAATTACAACCTGCTACTGGATTCTTTAACCCTTTTATACAAAAAACTGTATAGAGCGGTAAACTTTTTAAAACGAAGGAATTTCTGGGTACCAAACACATACTTTTTGTCAGCAGCTCAGCAGGTTGTAAATAGAGGTAAAATAAAGTTCCAGACTTAATTTCAATATTTTGATTACAATGTTAATCAGAAATCGGGAATTATTATGGAGAAAAGTAATAAAATTGTGATTTCGCAATTAAGTTTGTGATAATAAAAACGTTTAATTATGGATTTACCCAAGATAAAGTGGGTTAAAAACAACCACCTCTACAAAATACGGGGTTATTTTAAGCAAATACTTATTTCTAATAATGTTCATAAATTGGTTTTGACTGTAATTTCAATGTGCTTTTTATCGTGTTTCAATGAGCCTTTGTGTTGCTGTGTCGGAGTGGAAAATCAGTGTCAGTTACATTGGTTTTCGCTGTATTTTCAAAATAATGATATATTCCAAATCCGTTGTGGCGGGCGTGAGACGTTCACCACCTGCGCCTATCTAGCCGAGCGCATCGGAAGCGAGAGTATTTTTTTTCTCACGAACCGCATTCCCTCGCCGTACCGAGAAACAAACGACGATCCGACATTTCCCTTTCAACGCTGTACAATGATGGGCAATCCTTCATCATACGCAATCGACCCCTCACTCCGCAAGTAATGTAGCACTCTGTATGCGATGCATGAGCCATACAAAATCTCAAGTCTAAATTGGTGAGGAGAGTTGGTGATCACGCCCTTTTACCTATGGCCCGACGGCCGGGTTACTTTGTTTGAGAACGAATATTGTTGAAACAAAGTCTTAAAAGGCTATTCGTTTATTTACGACCGCCATATTTGTACATAGTGTTTGTTTGAAGTTCTGTTTAAGTGTGTGGATGAAATGGCTTGGATAAACTAAGGTCTTATAATTGGAGAAGATGAACAAAGGGTTATCTGTCAGAAGCTTACTCTTGATTGTTCGTTTGTTTGAGTATTTACAGTAGACTCTTCTGTATCGCTTTCAGCTGCTTATTTTATTTTTAAAGTTTTAGCAGATGGGTGAAATGACTCTACCATATTCACTTGAATGGCCTTTCGTGCGCCAATATTACCTAAATCACAATATCACTTTTTTTATGGTTCATTGATTTATAGAACGTCAAGTATATTATTAGGGACACTTAGGATTGGGTTCATCTTAATCTTAGTGCATTTAGGAGAAAAGGGTAATAGGGTTGGTAAGTTTCTCCAATAGCACATGTTTCTACAGAAAAGCTTTAGTGGTGCAAAAATAAATATAACTTTAAGCAATTTACAGGTGACGTACCTTCTTTTATGGAGAATAAATTGTGCGAGCATTACATAATATGCTAATAGGCTTATTACAATATCGCAGCTGTAAACATTCTCGTGAAATTGGCTACAGTTGGTCCGAAAACAAGCACTTAGAAAATAATACGTGGTGTTGCTATTAAAATTATCGCAGCACATCCTTGCTGGTGATGTTAAATCAGGTTTTCTCAAAAAGTTGGCAACCCCGCATATTATAATCATCGATTGTTTCGGCCATCTTGAAAAATGACGGGCGTAATCGGCCGTTATGCGCTTTATTAAAATTTCGTTTAAGCAGGCGCCTGATAACCGCTCGCCCGACATATTGGGTAATTATTTTTTCTTTAAACGGCCTTTCATTTATCTTGAAATGTTACTTTTTAAAAAGAAATGCACGGACCGCCCAGCCGTGAGCAGCGCGCTCTGCACGTCATATCGGTGAATTTTAATTTTGCTGTTACATGTAGTTAATTAAATGATGCGTGCAGTACTCGTATGCTGCTCCATCATTAATTACTTGCTAACCTCACTAACATTCCACTTTGCGGTAGATAAATGGATTTCGCGATGCTGCATACCCCTATTGAAACGATATATTCTCTATCATAAGGTTATTTAAGATTTAAGTACTATTAAGTATTAGTTCTCTACATTGTTCATAAAATGTAAGGATAATACTCAAAATATACCTCACGTAAGCATATTAAAAAGCCTAAATGGAAATATCAAAAAAAGTTTAGAATCAAAAAGTAAGGCTTGCATGGAATATTAATATATTTCCCGAGAATCTCCACAACTCAACTCACTCAATCGAGATTAAAATTTGTTCTATGAAATCTTTTGAAATGCATATCATGGAGTGTTTATGGCTTAAATTTTATGATCGAGCCCTTTTCCGTTATGCGTGGTCACTTGTCCTCGCATGTTCTTGAAATACATTAAATCTCGATTTATGTTATGACTGTTGTTTATTTGTAGGTTAACAGAAAACAATGACCTTATCAAATACCATATCGATTGTCAGCTACATCTTTAAAAATGTTCAGAATAACATAAAAAGTGCATAAAAGTCTCGAAATAAAAATACCGTTCCAAAGATTTATCATCAAAATTAAAGAACAATCTTGCCCTTTTTAACATATTCAATGAAGCCGTAGTTACGCATTATGCCTTGAACGAGATGAATTAAGAAATAAAGTGTTTTGAGCTTGATCCAATCTGCGATATTTACTGGGCCTTAAAGGCAATACCCGCCCTCCCTTCCACAGGTTAAAAAACGTCTTGAGTTCGTGCACACTGCGCTGGGATAGGAAATTACTTAAAGTGTTATTTTAGTGCTCACCAAAAGATAAAAATCGAAAATACGTGAATGCTCATTAAGCCCCGAACCCGCTCAGGTAGAGATCTAAGGGTTAAATAAAAAAATGGCGTCGTCGGCTGTCTTTTGTCTATTTTTTCCCGCCTATTTTCTTATTGTGGGACCCTCCGATAATTACTAGATTCTTACCTGCCGAAATAAAACAATTAACGTGTGTGTGCGCCGAGACAAATCACACAATAATTTAGGACCGGATTTTAGTAATTTTTGATGGTTTAGTAAAAATTTGTTTTTTTACACACGCGCATGAATTTTATGGGAATCGATCTCGGACGTGCGTTCCGGTCGTAAACAATTTGTTTTGGACGTTAGTGAATTAATTTGAAAATAATGACGGTGTGAGTGTTTCATTGTTTGCTTAAAAGAAGAGTGGGTATTTTTGTGGCCACGTTCTCGAGGCTCGGGGTGACAGTTCATTATGCATCAAAAAATCTTCGCATGTATTCGACTTCCGCGCATCTGTTCGGAGTGCCCGAAGGCGCGGCTCCCATCACGACTCCCATACTTATTTCTATAACCCGCCAGAATAAAGAAGACGTTTGCTTTTCCGATCGGGACGTGGTCGGGCTGTGTTCAGGGTTTTGTTGGGGTATTGTTGCAAAATCGCACACCAAAGCGGTGGATTCCTTGCATTCCTCGACAATTACCATTTCGTGAGTGACCTCTCACTCCCGCCGTCCCGACTGGTCCCGCCGGTCGACACCTGACCTTTGACACTGGCCGTATTTAGAATAAATTGATAAATCAGAAAACAAATAATTTAAATGCTAGAACCAGCTCTCCCAAGTTCTCCAATCTACCTATTGAAGAATCTTTTTCATATTGTATCCGCGTCTGTCCATTCAAGTTTTGGTGAAGTAATGACGGGTGACTTCTCAAATAATTCCTAATTAACCATGCCATTGTACCGAAGCTCCACTCAGCAACAAATCGTAATTACGTTTCGTGTACAATCTTTCAGAATACGTGATAAGATCCCGTGTACGATAGCAGATACCTTAATGACATAGAAACATCCACACTGGACTAGATTACCCTGATGTAGATAGGTGGATAGAGCTAGAATTAAATATACAGGGTGTATGTTTATGCTATAACTCTATGTTGTCGCCAAGCTCTACGGTTTGTAATGGGGAAAGGAACTCGCAGATTATTTTAAAATATCGTCCCCATCGTGTCAAAATTAAATAACTGACACTTTTTCCGAAATTCACTTTTTGTTATTTTTAAATAATATAAAGTGTAAGCTACATTTCGGTCTATTTTTCGTTGCAATATGTATGATATTCGCGAAGATATCATAATTTTAGTAACTCTATTGACCACATATTACAACCAGGTTTGTTAAAAAAGTTTCATGGAAAAACTGAATAAATGACAAAAAAATTAAATAACTACAATTGAGGGTCTTGACATACCTACAAAAAAATCAATAAGTGACTTTGTTGAATTCTGCCACAACTGACTCGGAAACATTGTTACAAAAATTGGTTGTGGCAAAATTGAATAAGTGCTCTTGTTTAATTTTTCATTAAAACATTGTATTATATATTTTTATCATAATCAGCCAAAGGACCAGTCCACTGCTGAACTTAGGCCTCCCCCACGATTTCCCACAACGACTGCAATCTTTACAAAGTCGTCTAAGGGTCTCCAATGTAGAACTCTTCTGCTCCAACGACCATCAGGCTTAATCCGGCTTGTTCGGGAGGCTGGAACTTATTAAACCTACGTGCGAGACGATTTGTGATAACTCTTGAATCAGCTTGTTGACATGGCTCAGGGCTGAGGTGGGCCTATAGTTCCTCAATAAGGTTTTGTTTATTTATTTATTTATACTGTATTGCACAACCAGAGTTTGTACAAAAGGTGGACTTAACGCCATATGGCGTTCTCTACCAGTCATACCTTTTGTCTCCTTTTTTGAAAAACAACACCACCAAACTCCTGTTCCATGACTCAGGCAGCCTTCAAGCAGCACGGAATTAAAGAGTCTCTGAAGGACTTTGAGTACCGGTGTTCCCACCCTTTTGAAGGTTCTGCTGTGATTCCGTCCTCACCAGGTGCCTTGTTGTTTTTAAGCTGTTTCAGGGCCATCCTTATCTCGTAGAGGCTGATGTCCGGGATGTCTTCGGTGTAGTGTCGGGTCAGGATAGCTTTTGGGTGTCCGGCCTTAGCTATTAACGGGTTCGGCAACTGAGGTGTACTTTGTCGACGCTACACTGCCGCCCTCCGTCTTAAGCTTCGTCAACAGGCTTTGCCCAATAGACATGTCTCTTGCTTGGGAGCCTTGTTTTCACTCTATCGGTTCTTTAACACTGTTCGTGTTATAGGAAGAAATGTCGTGTCGTAGGGACTTCCATATTCATCTTTTAACCTACTGGAGTTTTCAGCATTAGTGGAGGTCTTCAATGCTATAGATCGACGTTCTGCTATAAGGTCGAGAGTGTTACGAGTTTACGGCCAGGACTAAAAATCTTAGACCCCACCGTTTGAACCGTTTCCATAAACTCGTTGTTTATTTCGTCCACTGAAACGCAATTCTTTAGGCACTCAAAGCGGTTTGACAACTCGAGTTGAAAGCTCTCAGGATTTTGGATATGGGCACGAGTAGGTCGGAGCGTGGACCTCATCAAGCGAGACCTTTCCAATTTGACATTTAAATTCCATGTGCCTCGAACCATCCGGTAAACACTACCTACCGGTCTTTATTCAGTTGATCACGGAGACATCATTAAATAACCGTTTCTTCGTAGTCATGATGAAGTCTATCTCATTTCTTGTCGTGCCATCCGGATACAACCAGGTCCATTTCCTTTGAGGTGGCCTCAGGAAGAAATGTCCCCTGGCGTTCCTTTCACCATATTAAAAGGATTGATAAGATCCAGAATACCACAATACGCTCCAGAACTGGAATAGCAGATGTAGGCGAAAAGACAGCAAAGCTTAAATGGGAGTAGGTGGGGCATGTGTGTAGAATGCACCCGAATAGATGGGTCCAAATCGTCACGCGATGGATACCACCAGACGGCTACCGACGAATGGGTAGACCTAGAAAGAGGTGGAGTGACGATCTGTCCAGCTTTGCGAGAAATTGGGTGTCGTTGGCCGCTGACAGAGACAAATGGAAAGAATTGGGGCAGACCTTTGCCCAGCAGTGGGATGATGAAGGTAATATAAAAAAAAGTATTACTTGGTTGTGTGCCAAAACTTGCAAAAGTGGCAAACAAAAACTTGATAATTGCAATTTTGTTATAAAATACGTTTGTGGCAAAACTAAATAATTACTTTTTTATTTTTATATTTAAAATAACAGAAAGTAGCATTATGATAGACTATTTTAATTATGAAGTTAAAGCAGCTTCATAACATATCAAAATCTCGACAGTAATTTTCCTTCGACTTGGAATGTTATCGTCATTTTTGTTTAAAAAAATCACAAAAACTCAAATATCTCGGAACTTTGGTTTTGTTGGTTATTTAATTTTGCCACGACGGGGACGATATAGACAAATTAATGCCTTTTTGTAGTAGATATCACTACACTTAGTAAAACATGCACTTGTGTTCAATGCCATGGATAAAAATCCTTTTTAAAGAAGCCGTATATGACTGATAAACAAAAACTATCGATTTATGTATTCTTAAAAGCATGGCAGCGGTTAGGTATGAGCATTGAGCGTGCCTATAATTTCGTTTAAATGTAAGTTACATAAATTAATTACATTAAAGCTGAACTACAAAGCTTTGACCATCCTGTATATCAGGTGTGCAGGATCGACTTCCGCGATCCTAGATACCTCGCAACACGTATAATTCGCCCAACACTAACAAACTTGCAGGAGGAGTTGATTAGCCACATATTTCTTTATTAATTATAATGTTACTCTGATAATTAATCTGAACATTATTCAAAGAAGGTGATCAAAATTCAGAATAAGCTTTAATAGTGTCAATATGCTAAACATTTTGGTAATTTATGGAATAGCGAGTTATCTCGCTATTTAAGATAGCAAACACTGGCAATAACTTAAATGCACAGCTGATTCTTTAATCTACGTAGCTAAACTTTAGTAAATCTCTTTCGAATGAAAGAGCTACTGATTATGTCTCCTGTTTTGTTTTTTAAATGATCACTTTTTATGTCCATAATGCACTATTAACTCTACATTAATGTCAATGCGCAAGTTAACATATGAATAAATCTGATACCCGTAATGCAATTCGTAATTGGATAGCTGGCGTGCTTTCTCAAACAGGCAATGGAATGGCTTCAATATAGAACCTATTAGTGCACAGCCAGCTAATTATAAATAATGCTGCAAAGAAATACGTTCTCTTTGTTACTGCAAAAGTAGAATCTTTGTAATTTACCTCGTAAAATTGCTGGTCAGTATCCAATACCATAATGACCACGATTGTCAGACGCGAGGGAGCTATGCATAGAAATACCCCATTGTTTTCTGTTTTAGGTACTAAATATTTAAATACTTTCCCGCTGTATTCACAAGTGCCTAAAAATAAAGTATGGAAATACTTGTTGAAATTCGGATGATTTTGTAAGGAACTAAACGAGGATATCATATTTTATTGCATTATTATGATTTTGTTTACATGTCTGAAACTAACATTTTGGGCTCTTAAAGTAAGTCTTAGGGCCGATTTCTTGATTGATAGTTAACTTAACGAATGGTTAAACATTTGAATATTTACGATTATGCGTGTTTTGAAGACAAATACCTTAACAAAATGACGTAATAGCTTTTTTAATGACCGTTGGTTGATGTAGTTTTTGCTTAACTCGTCAAGTATGTGTAAACGAGACACAATAGAAATTCCATTATTATGCGACTCCCGGCAGTCGTTTGATATACCTAAGATACTATATTATGTAACTGTCTGTAATTCTGTTTTGTGTACTCAATAAATAAATTAAATTAAATACCTGACTGATTACAGCACGCAAAATTGTAATTATTCAACAAATGGTAACGACTTTTAATTACCAGTTCAGTGAACTATTGAGATTGAAACCGGCCCTTCAACCTCTTCGTGTAAATTTTAATGTATAGGTACAGTATGAAAATGTTTGAATTAAGTAAAAACTATCCTATATATTTTCTCATTGCAAGATAGCGTGTGCGCAAATGGGTATCTGGAAGCCCGCACCTGGTCATCTAAGTATGCTGTACATCTTTTATATCCCGAAGAAAATTACTTTCACAGCGTAGTTTTTGTTCCGGGCACGCGTACAGTGCGGGTGGAATGCGCTCGTGACGATCGATTTCGCGCGCAATCAGGCAATCACCGGCGGCCATGATGTTTTTACTGTCAAAATAATGACGTCTAGCCGCGTTCCGTATCACTCTGTTGTTGGGAGGACAGGAATGTTGCGTATGCGTTGCTATGTCAGAATAAAAGAACTAAACGTATATACATCCCTACTACGTTTTGTTGCCTTTATCAGAAAAATATTTCCATTCCTGAGCTGATGATTTCTTGGTCTTTTCGCATGTCTCTACTATTTAGACTTTTCTTTAGGTCTGTTACTGTCTGGGCATAATTAGTTTTCTTCTTACTTCTCTGCCAATCATCGTGATATTTTAATTGCTTGCACCTTAATAATGAATAATTTCATTGTGTATCACGTACGTGGCCAGGCACAGTCAACATTTAATTACATTTCAGCTATAAAATATCGAATAAAAGGAGCTTCTCCTATTCCGACTAATTTAGCATATAATGACTGCGGTTGTGGCGAATTTGTTCTTCAATTTTATTTTATCCAGACTGTTATTACGGCGAACATTATCGCGGATTAAGAATCGTCTTTTATTTTTTCAAGCCCTTGTGAACCAGACGGTAGGGGCGTGGTGGACAACTTGTGTTTTATAGCTGGACAGTCTTACCGCTGCTGGTAGGCCGCCACAGACTTGCCACGTATGCAATAGGCTAGTTGACTAAATTTCAAAATCTAGATAATACCTTACCTTAGTAAATATATTGATCAATTAACTTGATATAAAATATTCAACATTTACATGATTTAATTACGATTTAAATAAAAAAAAATATTTGAATGGGTCTCAAAAACTCTTAACTGTCATGGCGTACTAAATGACGTCACGACGGAAGTTCGAAAATCTTTTTGACAACAAAATGGTATGAAGAGTTGTCAATGACAGCAAAAAAGCAAGGCACATCACATCACATCCTCTGATAGGCGTTTGCGGTCGCGTGACCAATAAATGTGTGTTTTGGACAAATTATTTAAAATATTAATAATCCAAATTTAAATTTATAAATGAATTCGTTTTGTGATATCTCCAAACCATAATTAATCACTAGAATCTACCAAATGGTAATTAGTTCCTAGTGAAAACTAGCCTATTGTCTCCGAATTATTGTTCCACGTCTTTACTTTAAATTGCAGAAATCTCAAAAGGACGTTTCGTCGCTAAAAAGGATGTCATATTTTTATGTAACGCTTCTTTATTCGTGCGAACGCAATTGAAAATTGTATGGATGGGACAGTTCCGTACATCCTATACGGATTTCTAATTTATGACGTAGCCGAAGGCTTCTAGTCTAGCATTCTCAGATCCAAACTTTTCATCAAAGTGCCGTCTTCCGCGTCACAGTGGCGCGCGCGCATGACCCGCGCACGGCAGTTCTTGTGGTCCTTAAAATTCCCCGAAAGAGGTTGTGAACTGTATCTGCAGTCGCCGAAGAGATTCATTTAGGTTTGTGGACGTGTAATTATTATATTGGGACACAAGCAATTTTTCAAAAGAATTTTAATTCGCACGTTTCAATACCAGATATACGGTAAAAACAATTATGTTGTTTCGCATTCGTATCATACAATTATATGAAAACCAGAAATATGAGAACATTCGTATACTTTATTTACTTTTATGTTGTCAATTATGATTATTAATTAAACTGAGTTTATAGCTTTAAAATTATTCTACATAGCTTCATATCATATCAAGTTATTGTTATTTATGTTTTAAGATCGTCAATTACAAGGCAATAAAAATTTTAATTATCATCTCTGTGTGTTTAAAAACCACAAACTCCATTAAGCTTTCAAGTAGTTCTATTTTTTATTGTTTATGAAACTTTTCTTTGGGTGGGCTATTACTTAGTACACCCGGAGTGAGATCTTGGGAAAAGGTATGGTAAGAAAATGTTTATTTAGTTCAATATCAACATGCCAAGTCACTTTTCCGAATGTAACGATATGTTAGATTTTCAGTTTCCTTTTCAAGCTATTACTAAAGATTTAAGAACAAGAGTCACACAACAACTTATCATAACCCCTAGTTCAAACTTCAAAGTTAGTCCGGTAAATGATTAGCATGGCTAAATGATGGTGAAACTCATGAGGCAGTACTTATTATACACAAGGAACGTCATTGCGTTTGAGGACTTCATCCTCAGTCTACTGTCGGGTAAAGCAAACAAAAGGAGAAGGTACGAAATTGCGTTATCCTGCGCGGACGCGTAATAGGACATCAACTTATTACAACCACCGCGATGCGAGATTGCCGGGAAAACGAAAGTCAGCAGGGCTGAAATTGCCATTATTTATTATTAATGCACAAACAAAAGAAAGTACAAATGGTGGTAGCCTGTGTGATGTGATGAAATAGTTACGAAATATGCTTGAATTCTGATAGGCAAAATAATGAAAGCAAAATGCTTCCATATCTCTATTCTTTCTATGTTCTATTTACAAAATTAAATACTAACACATCCATAAAGTCATTTATTATAACACTCTAGATTGCAGTTTTTCGAACAGTAATTTCATGACAAATAGCACTTGGATACCTAGGTGATTAAGTGATAATATTTTGTTATGTACTTGATTATGTTATGGTTAAATAACAGATTTGTGCGATTTTCCGAGAGACTGCAATGTAGTAAGATTTCGGGACTATTATTATGGTGATGCACCAAAAAAACAATTGATGCACCATAATTATTTATCAATCAAACAAACAATAAAAATCTCCCCAAATCTTTAATAATAGACACATTAAATTACCCCAACAATTTACATAATGTATCCGGTGACTTTATAACCGAAGTAAAGTTACCCACAGCCGTTTTATTGTTACCATTAAATTAATGGAAACTGCCATTTTTATTGCAAGATTCTGTTGGATTGAACTACTCAGATACCACAACCGCACGTAGGAATATCTCATAATTATTGCTACGGTCGCCGTGATTAAATTTTATGGGATCACATAAACGTTTGTCAATGAATATGATGGTGCTCAAATTCAATCTGTGCATTTTTGGACGATTGTCACATAATCATAAATTCTATAAAATATTTTATTCTTAAAGTAATTTAATAATATCATAACCTCATCAAAGTAAATAAAAATCACACATCAACATTAAAAGTACTAATTAATTAATAGTTAAGGTAATTAAAACTATTGAATTTTACAAACAGAAAAAAAATATTAATATTAATCAATTAAGTTTGCAAAACATTTAATTATCAAATAAAACTTGTTTTTTTTATTTTACATATTTTTTTCCTTACCTTTTCTCCTCTTTTATTTGTATGAAACTAATTTATCCTGAAATTCTTATTTGCCTCTAAACATTGTCTCAGCGAGTCCCTGCGAGGAAGGGTGTGCTTGGCCAGGGTGAGCTTAATTACTTATTAGACGCGCAAGAATGCGCGCGCGCATGCGATGTTATCCGCAAATTAGTCCGCCAAATTAAACTCTCTGAGAGCCGGTACGTGCCTTAATAGGCAGGAGCTTTGGGCTTTTTCTGCCTAGACTATCTATCTTTAGATAAAAACTATGCGTATCCCATTACACGTAATATATTAAAACATGTGGAACGGATTAAGATCGAACTGACCTTAGGTTTATGTTTAACCATCATAGTGTGTTACTTTGGTTATTATTATTTATATAGATTAACTACTATGTCCATATGTTTCATCTTCTTCACACTACCTACTTATGGCGACTGAAAAGGGATTTACAAATTATCATAGAGGAAATAATCCGAGTACCTCCACGTTTTACCCCAATGGGTAAATTTAGGGGTTCTTGTCTCTCGATGGAATATTCGCAACAATAAAATGAACATTGGTATTTTTTTGCTTGTATGTTTCCAAGCATTTTGACTTTGTATGGATGAACAATTTAAATATTAATAACTATGTAAGGATGCATTGTTGACGACATATGGGACTTTAGAAATTTACGAAGGCGTGTCACTGCCATTTGCGAGATAAGAAAATGAGATAAAAGAACTTATTTATTTTATTTCAGACCCTTTGTCATGAGAACCTTAAATTGAAAGTTCACTTTTTAAACGACTTCAAAAAGGAAGAGTTTATTTATCAATGCGACTGTAGGTTGTTTTGTTTGCATCCTACTACTATTATAAAGGCGAAAGTTTGTATGGATGTATGGATGTTTGTTACTCTTTCACGTAAAAACTACTGAATGGATTTGAATGAAACTTTACCACAATATAGCTTATACATCAGAATAACATATAGGCTACAATTTTTGAGGTTTCTAATGTGAGGTCGTAAAAAAACACATTTTTTGCGCTACTAGACGGGACGAACCTGAAGTCCACGCGAACGAAGTCGCGGGCAAAAGCTAGTATGTTTATGTTATTTCATATCACAGTGGTCTATTATATTATATATGGAATATTTTACTATTGACCTAGTTTCTTAAAAGACCTATGCGAATATTTAGCGATAATATTACTTATTAATATAAGTTCGCTTCATTATGTTAGATAATTGATTTCCTTCTTCATTGAGCTGCGATTAAGTCTATGTTATATTTTTTATACTAATATTAAACCCATACCTATTATTTCGTTTACCAAATATCAAGATTGTTCAAGTTTTGAAACAAGAGATGCAACAAGGTTTTAGAGGTATTCAGATTATTTCCTCTATGATAATTTATAAATCCCTTTTCAGTTGCCATTCCGCAGGTAACCTCTTATGAACATTAACTTGTTAACGACATTTTAATTTACAGCATCTGCGCTGCGATACTTTGTAGGCTTCTACTCGCCTAACCAGCAATAAATGAATTTGTTTATAAATTATCGTAATGGGATCCATCCTTTGCTTCCTTACATAGGTTTTACAATATTGGCAGTAATTGGTACTTATAATTACACTTTATGGCTTTCAATGCCTTCCCCGTCCTTTCATAATGAGCATAGATAGTTAAGTTAATGTTATATAGTAGGTAAAGTCAATATAAATATAATTTACACCTCTATAATGTCAATTTTTGCACTGTTTTATCTACTTCATTGCATAAAAGAAAGTGAATATATTACTAATAATATAAGCACCTTTTTTATACTTTCTTATTCTATGACTTCTGATATATTATTATAAATCTTATTGTGCAAAGGATATTTTACAGTCAACCCACGGTGGCAGTCGTTAGGTAAGAAGTGCAGGGGAAAATTACATTTTTACATTACAGCCACAATCATACACGATCACTTGTGTTATTACTATGCCGAGGGTAGTTTTACTGTCGTTTATGCTTGCCACAGTGCACATAGTTAGTAGTAGAACCTAGGAATACGATAAAGAATTTGAAATCTAATATGTGTTCTTACTCTAAGGTTCTACTGAGATAGATTACACGCCATAATGTGTCAAAATGCAGTAGAGCTCCGCATAACTGTTTTATTCAATAGAAACGAAGTAAATTAAATTCTTACAGCCACACACACGCGTTCACGAGGTATGCTGCACTGAAGGCTATTATGTTATTATGATATTAGTTTTATGGCAATAATATCTGATGCTTGCCTTTCCACAGTGTAGGTATACAAACAGTCCAACAGATTCTGTAAAACAGAATCAACGCGAAGCTTAAAAGGAAGGAAAAAGATGCAATTCATATCTAAAATTTACTTTCTTTCATTTTGGGTAGAATATATCTAGAAAAATAATCATTTACAGTAATTTACGTTATAAATATCAACTTGTGTTTGTGTATTAATAGAGACTTTTTTGTTACTATATTTTTTTTTACATCTGAAGGTCCCATAAACCGAAGTAGAGCTACTGCACTAGCTTTGCACTGTATCAAGTTTGATACACTCCACAGGTCGCATTCGAAAACTCACGTCAGACTTTCACGCACGATTGCGTGGTGGTTACTCAACGAACGATCTCAAATGCACGCACTGCATTATAACGGTAATTATTTTCATGCGATATGCGATAGAAAAAGTATTGAGACTCCAATGACGTCGCGTTTCGGCTCAGTGGGAACATTCTTTGGCTCAAATATATGTGGTGTAAGTATATTATCGGTTGCGGTTGGATCAGTCGATCGTACGAAGATTAGTTAAAATATATCTATATAAGGTCACCTCGTTTTAAGTGATAATATTTAAAGGGCTGATTCAGCACAATAAATTAATCATTTTTTGTAGAAAACACTTTGGGGTTTTATCCGCTAGTTTTTGAGAAAATTGAAGACTAAGGTAATAGTTTTCTTCAGATTTTATTTTTTTATTAATTAAGGTTAAACTTAGAGAATAAAAATGAAGATGCCGATGAAGTAGATAACTTTTTAAATAGTCAGGGTGCTGTTTTGAAAAAATGATATTGTCTTTGCGAAAGAAAATAATAAAATTTAAATCTCGATTTTCCAAAAATAATGATAGTGTCCTGTTTCTATGGTGTATACAAAGTCACTGTTAAAATATTATCACTTAAAATGATTTGACCTTATATTTCTATAACATTGGTATCTTACGCCATATTGAGAACAACTTAGCAGGATTCATGATCATTTCTTCTTGATTTCCATAAAGACGCAAGCTAAGTGGGAAAATGAGGAAACACGTTTTTATGGCAAATACATCATCTTAGCGAACGAAGTCCCATTAAAACTATAGAACTTTAGTAAATTTTTGTACTTCTTTTTCATTTTATTCATCCACTACTAGTGATTGACAAGAAAATGCAGTAGTACCTACATTCCTATGACCTATTCCTATGACCTCTTAACTATTTAACCCAAAGGTCTCTACCATTCGGTAGATCGCTTACAACGATCTGGGCCTCTATTTTTGAATCACTCGCGTCAAGATGGCGAGTGATATTCAATGATTAAAGTCGAATTTTGGAATGAAAACCAGTTGTAATCTACACAAAAAGGATTTGAAAAATCATTGCTCAATTTTGTGAGTACTCACGTCTAGATTTTGAGTGATTTCCGTTGATTTTTTATGTGTTTTCGAACGAAAATCACACGCCATATCCAAGCGAGTGATTCAAAAATAGGGCCCCAGACCGCTTAAATTGTACGTCTCTATCAAAAGAATTCGTAACTGATCTAAGTGCAATCAAGGTATATATCTATATCTATATTCTTTTTAAAATGAGTCATATGTGTGTGTGAGTACGAGTCAACACGATATTTTGTAGGAACTCACCTTAAAAAAACGGGACACATACAAGCTCATTTGCTAGAAACCATGCTGATCGCGATTCATGGGTACTAAAGTTGTAACTTAAATAGACTTTAAAGGGATTATCTATACCAATAAAATGCTTTGTCCTGAATGACTGACTTATTGATTGACTGACTGACTGACTGACTGACTGACTGACTGATGGATCAACACACAGCCTAAACCGCTGATTGTAGAGACCTGAAACTGGGAGGGTGTGTTCATTGTGTGACGAAGGGATCCGATAAGAAAGGATTTTCAGAAATTCCACCCCTAAGGGGGTCAAAAAGGGGTGCAAAGTTTGTATGGGACAACCAGATCCCTTGGTCCAATCTAATTCAAATTTTGCATACACATTCTTTAACAAAATGGACGAAAGACTTGTTTTGTATTTTATTGAAATTCATCTCCTAAGGGGGTTAAAAAGGTGTGCAAAGTTATTATGGGGGTGATTTGCTTCGAATTTGATGTCAATACTCTTTAGTGCTTACGATTAAAATATTTTTTATTTCATTTTTGACAGTCGTTTGACATAATCTGAGACAGAATATTTGACACATGTTTGTTATTGATTGTTGGAGTTATAAAATTCAATGTTCCTTCTTGGTAGATATCATAGACTAGAAGCCTATGATGTGTTTATGACAGACATCTGTCTATGGTTGTCATTCAAGAAAACTATTGTGCTATGGACGTTTTGTGAGGTCGTGTAATTTCTAATTTATTGTATGTGTCTACCGAAATATATTTTATCTTACTGCAATATTGCATTTTGACCTCTCATCAACAGGTTATGGGCCGCAATTTGTAAGAAAGTATTTCAGGTACAAATTACATAGAAATTACTTTACTCAATATGGAAGCCGTGAAAACAAATGCCGGTTGTTTCAATGGCACGAATTACGCACAATGGAAATTCCAAATAAAGATAGCGCTAAAAGCCAAAGGAATAGATATGAATCTAGATGAAAAAGATGAGAATTGGCTAAAGAATGATGGAATGGCCATGTATATTATCACTTCGAATATGGATATGAAACAAATTTCGTTAATACAAAATTGTAAAACGGCGAAGGAGATAATGAATAAATTAGATTCAATTTATGAAATGAAATCTGAAATGAATCAAATGATGATTCACGAAAAGTTTTATCAATATAAAATGAACCCAAATGAGAGTATGGCACAGCATATTGCAAATGTAGAGAGTCTAGCACAGAGGTTGAAAGATTATGGTGAGAGTATCAGTGAAACGGCAATTATCACAAAGATTTTAAGTACATTGCCTTCCAAATACAGAATGCTGCGACAAGCATGGATGTCTTTAGATCCTGCAAAGCAAACCATCTATAATTTGACAAGTAGGCTTTTGGATGAGGAAGCAAATATGAAGGGTAAAGAAGAAGAAGAAGAAGAGATTGCTTTGATGGCTTCTTCTTCTAAGGTTCAGTACAAACATAATGAGAATAGAGTAAACAAGAGCAGGTTTACTTATGGTAATAAAGAAAACAGAAATGATGAAGAATTCAGGAATAGGTTTTCTTGTTACAATTGTGGCAAAAGAGGTCATTTTGCGAGACATTGCAGAGCTCCTAAGAAAATACAGAATGAAAGTAATACATTGGCATTCATGACATCTCTGAATAATGCAGTTTTTGATGAAAGTAAACTATGGTTACTTGATAGTGGAGCATCTGTACACATGACAAACAGGCGGGAGTACTTTTGTGAGTTAAATTTGAATAGCCACAAGAATGTTACTGTGAAATTGGGTAATCAACAGACTTTGCGTATTGAAGGTGAAGGTACAGTAATGGCACAAACAATGATAAATGGAAAAACAGAAGAAATTAAGCTTACAAATGTTTTATATGTACCAGAACTTCACAGAAATTTATTTTCTGAAGGCGCTATTATGACAAAAGGATTTGAGATTATTAAAAAGAAAAATAGCGCTGGAATTTATAAGGATGGTGTTTTGGTTATCCAAGCTAAGATGAATACCAATAATAATTTGTATTATTTGGATATTAAAACTATGGTAAATGATGAATGTAATACAGTGCAGAAATCTGAAAGTTCTCTTAAATTATGGCATGAAAGATTAGGGCATGTAAACGTAAGAGAAGTACAAAATATGATAAAAGCAGGAGTTTTAGGTAAAGTCGATGATGACAATCCAAACTTTACATGTGAAGCGTGTCAATATGGTAAACAAGCAAGATTACCATTTAAGAAGTCAAAAAGGGAATTATCACAACCAGGTGATATTATATACAGTGATGTATGTGGTCCATTAGAAGAACCATCAATTTCTGGAAAGAGATATTTTGTTTTATTTAAAGATGGTGTGACCAGTTATCGTAAAGTTTATTTTATGAAAAACAAAAATGAAATATTGGATCATTTTAAGAAATTTCACGCCAAGATCCAAAATAAGTTTCAGAGAGATGTTGGAATACTTCATACTGATAATGGGGGTGAATATGTAAATCGTGAATTTGAATCGTTTCTGGAATCAAAAGGCATAACTCACGAACGCACAGCTCCATATACTCCACAACGAAATGGGCGAGCAGAAAGAGAAATGAGAACTGTTAGAATAATTAACGAATTGGATTGTTATAAAGAACAACCTCTTGGAAATAAACAAAATGTATCAACTCTTAATCAAGTTGAAAATAGAGAATCAAGAGACAGAGTAATAAGAGATAGTGAGATTGGTGACATTGTAATGACTGATGAACAGCCTCAGTCTGAAATTTATGAAATAAATATGTCAGAAATTTGTATACCAGTAACCTATAATGAAGCTATTACATGTAAAGACTCAGTAAAGTGGAAAGAAGCAATTAAAGAAGAATTATTGGCTCATGAGGAGAACGGAACTTGGAAATTGGTTGAAAAGGAAACTATCGATAAAAAGCCAATTACTTCAAAATGGGTGTTCCAGCTAAAGAAAGATAAAGATGGAAAATCAATTCGTTATAAGGCTCGATTGTGTGCCAGAGGATTTAATCAGAAGAAAGGAGTAGATTTTAATGGAACATTTGCACCTATAACGCGTATGGATTCAATTCTTCTTTCCGTTTCAGCTAGAAATAATTATAGCATTCGCCAACTTGATGATACAACTGCATTTCTTAATGGTGAACTAAATGAAGAAATAAATATGGATGTTCCAGAAAGAGTTGTGAACAGATAGCAGACATCATGACAAAGGCTTTGCCGATAAAGTAATTTGAGAAACATTGAATTTTAGGGGAGAGTGATAGAATTATAAAATTCATTATTGTTGTACCTAATGGAGTTAATTAATTGTTTTTAAGTTAAGACCTAGTGGTTTAATTGTGATGTTAGTTTTGTTTAAAAGTATAATGTTAAAGAAACATTGAATTTTAAGGGAGAGTGTTGGAGTTATAAAATTCAATGTTCCTTCTTGGTAGATATCATAGACTAGAAGCCTATGATGTGTTTATGACAGACATCTGTCTATGGTTGTCATTCAAGAAAACTATTGTGCTATGGACGTTTTGTGAGGTCGTGTAATTTCTAATTTATTGTATGTGTCTACCGAAATATATTTTATCTTACTGCAATATTGCATTTTGACCTCTCATCAACATTGATGTTGCTCTCGAGAAGAGATTTTATTGCTTAGAATAGTAAATAATATTTTTTTGTGTTTAAACAGCGTAGGTATCAATCGGTCTGTGTCCAGTGTAGATTGCAGATCGTATGTTCATATTGTCGGTGAACATTCTATGCTGCTCCTGTGGTCGAAAGGTGTCCAATCTGTAACTTTTCTGCTAACTTTTCGTGGGGGACCTATGTTTAGCAGTGGACGGCTTTTGGATGTTGATGATGATGGTGGCGTAGATCTTTACATAGAATTGTCCCTTTACCCAATTTACGATTTGAATTCAAGAAAGTAGAGCAGGTATTCGCTATAACCAATAACCATAAACAAAGCTCAAATTCAAACTCTTAAGGTAGCGAGAGAAGACTTGAGGGAATTTGCTTCTCTCACCGTCTGTATGTGACATGATGCTGTGTTAGCGCAGAGAGTAGCCTGGTCATTGTAGTACCTGAAATAAATATACGATTGACGAAGGGCGTATAAAGTAATTCCATTTCGTTGTAAAATAAAAATAATAATATCCCTGTGTAAGTTTGACCATTATACCGGGCTACATGTTGTGTGTACATAAAGTATAACATTTATTGTCTGTACGCATTTCTTTGTATATATTTTAAAATTGTATGTTTTTGTTTGTTTGTTTTATCGCGCTACTCACAGGAACTATTGGTAAGGTTATAATATATGATAGATAGATAATTTATCAGGGAAGGCCATAGTTTAATGCGTATAGGCTTTTATCAGGGAAGGCTATAGAAGTAGTTTAATGCATATAGGCTTATAAATTTTCGCTGCGATCTATGGGAACGGAGTTAAACTAAAACGCGCGTACGAAGTCGCGGGCGGGCCGCTAGTCCATTACAAAGTTTTATTTACCAACGCATTACACCAGTTGTAAATTAGCTTCTTAACTTATTTTGGATTCTATCTCTTACGCGGTAAGGTCAAATGTTAATCGTATGCATATCTATTGGATACAAAGTATGTAATACTTAGTGCATGAGATTAAATTAACAACGATCGCCATATTTTATCATCATGTGCTTCTGGTAGAAACGGTTTCAAAAGAACGGGAACTAATCTGCTCTTACATTATCAAACTGAAAGATAAATTAAATAAATCACTGTCATCAAAATATACTAACATTTTAGAGACTTCTTGAAGTGTTATTGTGACTATTAATTAGGTCTGATTTCATATAACTTTTAATTGAAGTTTTCAGGAAAAAATACTGTTTTTCGTTTTGCTTTCTTTTACGTCAATATTTTAATTTTATAGTCGAAAACATTTTTCGTTACCAACAATGTTGAGTCATTTGTATAAGTCCGGGAATCGAACCCGCTTTGTCGGCGACCGCTCACCGCAAAATGATCGACCGCAAAGCGCCTGAGTTTCTGTTATTAAAGTTTCACCAATGTGTTCTCTTAACAGTTAAACGTTCGATTGTGTACAATGAGACGCAAAATTCTGCGTTGAATAACAGCAATGCTAGAACCAGCCAGCTTTATTTGTAAAATATAATTTTATTTCGGTGCTATCTTTCAGACAGGGTTAGGTTGGGATATTTTTTATTCTGTTACCATAATTCACCACGTCAGTATGTCGAATGTTTGTCAAACTTGCGATATATGTAAAATTGTGATAATTTTTCAGTTAAAGAGAGTGTTAGGTTTTTATATGTATTGGTCTCTAAGCTAATTCACTACGGGTTCAAACCAGCCATTAACTCAGCATTTTAACCGATTACCGTAGTTTTACAACAAACATTCTAACATTCTGGAATTCCACGTTTCGATAACGCGTCAAGATCCACCGTTTATTTTTATGTTTGTAATAAAAAAGAAAGTGTTCTAAAACATGTGAAATTAAACTTGAGTTATGTCTTGTTTTAGTCTGCCGAACATGGATGGAACTGAGTATTTTCAAACCCTGCTATATTAATTTTAATTAATTATCTCCTATCAAATATGTTAATTAGGGTTAACGGAAGGAAAGCGGTTACCTGTAGTTGGATAATATACAAGTTTCGCGTTTGCTATCATTTTAACAAGAATGCGGACGCTAATTTGTTAGCCATGTTAGAAATGTTTACGACGACAAATTGCCATCTATAAATTTGTGATCGAGTGTACTCTTTGGATAAAACAGCCCCAAGCCTGGATACTGGAAAGGGATATTCTCACTTAGATAATACAGAAGGAATACTCGTAGTTTGTATACCCATAGCAGAATGAACTGCCGTGCTTAGCTATATCTCTGTCATTCACGAGCTGCATTTACTTTGTTGTATAACTTTTAATCCCTGATCATTTACAATCATTTCTTTAGCTAAGCTCACTTGATAACTAACCAAGTAGGCTTTTCTGATCATGGTTAACCTTTACTTCAGTCGCATACGTGTTTTTGTCAGTCAGCATAAAGTTTTTTGAAGGATAAGGAAATGCTACTTCACCCATTGTTGAAATACAACAAACTATCGTCACGAGCGCCCGAACAATCGCCACTAAACTTATGCCGCATGCCAATAACAGTATAGCAAAGCTTAACAGAAGTTAGCAAAAGTTTCCAACCATCACACTACAAAGTATTTACTTCAAGTTTTATTACCTTTATTATACGTTTTATAAGACGATTAGGAGAATAAATGGCCCAAAAGTAAAGTTACTTATCAGTATTTACAAAATTGAAGAAGAAAAGAAGGACATATGCATCATGAAGGCACTGAGGTAGCAGTTTGAACAGTTTCCTTACAAGCTATGAAACCATAGATCAACGAACTAGATTCTAGACTTTACATTAAAAGGGCAATGTTAAATCGCATCTTACTATAACACGTTATTTCCTGATATGATCTAAGTTAGCTTCAACATTATGCGTGCGCTGAAAAGTAACGTGAGGTGCGAAATTAACACACGACTTATAACTAACGGTTTCTTGATGTGCAGAGTTGATGATGCTTATAGCATGGATATGCTCTGGCATTCCACTAGCAGGCGACGGACACCGCTCGATGATGTTCGCGAAGCCGTTACACGGAGCAAGGGTTGTTATTACGTCCTCACGATTTTATTACGTGCACGCAAACTGGGGACGTGGCGCCCTCTATTATAACCGCAGTTACCTATATTGAGTTGGAAAGATTAAGTTCTATGCACTCAGACGTCTTAATTATTTTTTTCCGAGAATATTGACACGTTCCCACGCGGTTGCCCATTAGCGGTGTCAGTGCGCTGCGACAGCCTCGCGCTTTAAAACACCATTTGCAATTAAAACACGCGTCATACTTAAAGTGCGCAGTGACGCTGTCACCGGTGCACATTGTTTATTGCGCATCACAGTCCTACGCATGTAAGTAGCGAGGAAGGCGCTTGCGCTCGACGCGTTGAAATACGACATATTACGATGCGTGTGCTGAACAATCGGCACTAAACCGACTAACGACGCGCTGAATCGGTAACTCGTTACTACTCGCCATCGCAGGGTTTATTATCGCATCGCGCGACTTAATGCGCGCGCGCAATTTCGCGAGCGCAGCGCCCTCCGAGACCCTGCATGCTTGCACGTACCACCGGCTATACAATGCTTATGATTATTATCGTTCCCTGGCCAGTTGTCACTGAAAATCATATTTTACATAATATTACTCGTCGTTAAAACACGACAATCTTAGTTTATTACAATGTTATATCGTGGTTTCTCTATTCATATGTACAGCTTACATGATTACAACTGAAGTTTATTGAATGTTTTAGTTTTATAGATGTGTCATATGTTTCGTAAGTCCCATATACTCTACTGTTACAATGTAAATAGCTTATATTTCACAAAAATAAATGCGTTGCAATAAACATAGGAAGCGCTTCTTACGGCCTATGCCTGTGAGTACAGGGTTCAAGTAACAGCTCACTTTTAGTGTAGTAATGTGTTAAAAATTGTTAGGGCCGTTTCGATCTCGGGGTTAATATGACTATGGACAGTAAATCTATTGCGGGTACGGTAACAATGGTAGGACCGTTGTAACTGTTGAGTCGTGTGAGTGTCGCATACTCCCCCGTAGATAATGAGCAGTGTCGGGAGCGAAGCAAATGCGAATTTAAAATGATAATCTCATTTATATTTGCATGATTTGGCTGTTACATTTGTAATTCTCATTAGGTGTCCACTGTCGGCACTTTGATATAGTGTTACTACTGTAAGACAGACAGAACATGTGCTCACTTCAAGTGTCCGCACTTATGGCTAGTCAGTAGCTTTTAGATGCGTTTATAAACATAGAGCTTTCTGTTGCTTTTATCTTGTAACTATTAATGCTTTCACTCGATGGTCCGGTGGCTTTAAGAGCGCTTTCAAAAATCAACATGAAAAAGTTGTTTTATGAATGTGTTTTTTTTCTCCCTAAGGACAGCTCCGTAACCGTAAACAATTTCTACCTCGAACAGGATTCGGAAATTTTTGTGCCGGATACAAACAGAGACAAATAGATACGTAAATTAATGAAAAAAAAATGTTTTAATTGTGGTGACTGGTTACAAAAACCATTAAACTACTATAAATAACTAGCGTATGGAACTGACACAACGAAGAAATCATCACATGAATTGACGCCACTTGTCATCAACTCATACAAACGGTTTCATGTGGTTTCATAATCGAAATTCAAATTTCAAGGTATACTCGTACAATCTTGTCGTATTTACGACACATTTTTTTCTTGGTATAGCTTCTCTATACGTAGTAATAAAAATTCAACGCAAAAACATAAATGTTTGAACCTCCTCTAAAACTAGTTGGTAATGACAAGAGTAGCAATTGCTCAGGCACCGCTAAGGAGTCGGACACTGTCCTAGTTATGGCTCCCTTAGGCAGTGGTATTTGCAGAATAACTTGTTACGTTTACACGATTTAAAATAACGTAATGAAAGTGGCCATTACGTAAACCCTCGCTTAACGCGTCAGGTGTTAAGTTGATATTATAATACAAGTTGTTTACAAATGAGGAAACGCGTCTTTATTTACTGTTTCATAATTATCATCATCATAGGTAGAAGGACGTCCACTGCTGAACATAGGCCTCTGCGATAATTTTTCACAGCGGTTGCAAGCGGTCTAAATCCATGTGTGATCCTGCAATCTTTACAAGGTCACCTACCTGTCAATCTTGGCGGTATACATCCTGTAAAGGTATGGGACACCTACAATCAAACACAGTGCTTGGCAATGACTGCTTGTTTTTTTTCTATCGCATGCAAGAGTGACCTTACATTAATAAGTATCGGTAAAAGCAAACCCTGACACATCCAACACTGTGTCGCGCTTCTAATCAAAGGGTCCCCAATCTAGAACTTTTCTGCATTTGACTACGCGCCATGGGGCCTTCATATTGCCACTTGAGCTTTCTGATTCGCAGCGCGTGTCCGTCATATTAGCCCTAATGGGTATTTAACTGCCTCGGTGGCGCAGCGGTTAGTGGGCCGCATTTTAAAGCGACGGCTGCCCCAGAGGTCCTGGCTTCGATTCCTGGGTCGGGCCAAAAATATGTACCTGCGTTTTTCTGTTCAGAAATTCTCAGGGAAGCCCGGAGTTTGGAAGTTGGCGGTGTTTCACCCCCATGCCTCGGAAAGCACGTAAAGCCGTAGGTCTTGCGCCTGATCTCTCTCCGATCGTGTCACATTGCTGTCCCATCGGGCTATGAGAGTGAAAGGAATAGAGAGTACACCTGTGTTTGCGCACACACTTGTGCACTATAATATGTCCCGTGCAGTCGGTTAGTCGTTGTGACTGGCCACCGTAGTCGAAATCGGCTAGGGGGATTGTTATTATTATTAATGGGTATTACTAGTATTCTCCAGTGAGTTACTTTTCACTTCAGTTTGCTATGGCCAAATCTACAGTTCTCTTATCCTGCGGTATCGACGGACCGTATTTTCGTTAGAAAATCTACAATTATCTCTGTGATCAGTAATTAACGTGATCTATTAAAAAGGACGTAAGATAAAGCGGCGTATGCTTAATAGCCTTGCGCGACTGGTGTGGTAGGATGGTGTAGGATGATACATCACAATAATGAGACTATTAACTTATACAAGTTACGACTCATTTAGGTACAGTTCGTTGACACTTATCTTTGACGTGTAGTGCACATCCTTTTCAATATAATTCTGGTGATCAATTAGCTAAGATAGATGAGACCAACAAAAAAAAAAAATACCAATCTCCTATATCCTAATGTGTCCTTCATGCATTAGGTTTCTGGATAATACAGCACCGAATTGTCATTGCCATAATCTTCACCAATTTTGCCAAAATTGCCGAAAATATGAAGACCTTTTTAGTCATTTAGAATTCAGTAACTCTAAGGACTGTTTACACTTAAATATACAAACGCAGTGTGTGCAGTGGAAGTAGAGATGCTACTTGAGTAGGGTTGACAATGATTGGTACTTAGCACATAAATTGCTCAAAATTATGGGTTCAGGAAGTGCCTATTTAAAGAAAACATGTTTTATTTTACAGTCACCTCTACAAACAACACCCACTGTATCGCAGTTTGCATTAATCGGTAACACTCGCGGCCAACACTTGTTAATCATTGGGTTCCATACTGATGACAACTTATATCCATCATTCCGATTTGAAATTCTTGTACTTACTCATATTAATATTTCGTGTTTAGACCCGTCATGTGTAATTCTAATTGTAATGCAACGCGAAAGTTTAAAATCTCATATTGCAAAAGCTGTAACAGCCCTTCCAGCCAATGTACGGAATATAAACGGCTATGACAGCCGCCGCGTGACGAGGTGCGCGGGCGCATAAAGGCGCTGTTATCCCTTCGCGGGAAACGCACGAACAATGCTGGAACTACAAATTGGGCTAGGAATTACATACGAACAATGGCGCCGTCGTAACAGGCTAGATTTGCTAATAAGAGCAGACAACCACTCAATGGCTTGTGGTTCGAGGAATATCAGAGGTTTTATGTTATTATAGGTTATGAAAATTAGCTTACATTTTTAATTGAGTACATCTTTATTTTTAGCTAGCGATCCCAGCGAATTTTTCCATCCCGCCACGGCCCCGTTTTCCTATTCGGGGCCAAGATAACAACAACAAAGTAAAAATCATGAAAATCAGTCAACCCATTCTCGTTTTATATTAAGTGGTGTAATTAACACGACTTTCTTTTATGTGTATAAACAAACTGAGCAAGTTTACTTTTATTTTTTACAAATAGTAAATCTGTCTTGAAACTGTTAGATCCTACCTCTGTCTGACTATAATACTTTTACGCTTGAACACCAGAATTAGTCAATTTACTTGAAGTCATAAAATGGTGGATGGAAGTCTCTATGACATACTCGTTCCTTGTTTATTATTTAAAGGAATTACCTCAAAGCTGAGTTGTACTTCACTTTAAAGATTCGCAAATAATGTGCAAAGGCCGTAGTTAGTAGGTATACAAACAAACGCAGGTTTAGGTTCGCCAATATTGGCTTTAGTGAGTGACTTCGTGCAAGGAGACTTAGGACGAGATGTGTGTCGTTCCGGTATTAGAGTCCTAGGGAATTCGAAATATTTTATTACAAAAACACTAACATTCTGTTTTTTTTACTTGGCGAATATTGTAAACAAATATTGATATGGGTTTTCAACGAAATGATTAATTTTAAATTAGATAACATAGAAGTTACAACACTATTGATATCTGTTTTAATTGAATGATTAATTAATTTTATTCACTAATATTATATTGAAAGTTATAAAAAGTGCAATAAACAATTTTGACTTTGACTTACTATATTAGTCAAGCAAAGAAAACGGACTTTACTTACCAATACCCTGTTCATTTCTAAAGTGATATTACCAAAATGTGTTAACAGTTACAGTATTTCATTGCTACATACTCCAAAATACTTATTTTGTCTCATAATTTTGATGTAGAGTCATTCATCACACCAACCTAGAGAGAGGTACTCAAAAATAGTCTGAATCTGTATTTTTTCCAGTTACAATAGGTATAAATACTAGCTTTTTAAGCCCGTATGCTATCATATTCATTAGTATGTATATGCTCGTATAAGGCAATCAGCATTTTACATTCACACACACACACACGATTGCCGGTGAACTCAAGAAAATTCAAGCGCATGTCATTCCCATTTATCAAATGCTCTCTTCACAGCATTTTGTAACTAATTGCATTGATTTAAAGTCAGGATTGGCAAAGCAATAACTCTTATTTCACTAGCATAATTTGCATGGGACAAACCAAGGAACTCGGGTCGGAAAATGTGGATACAGAAAAGGTATTCTATTCGTTCCCATAATTTACTTAGCGCCATTCAACGGCTGGATTCCCATAAATTATGAGAAAAAGAATGGACTATTAATTTTAACATCAATAAAGATTATTCTTTGCATTTTAAAAGTACACGGGAAGATGTTTGATTAGTTCGAAAATCAATTAGCGTAAATTTATACAAAGCCGGTAAAAATAACTCAGAAAGAAACAAACGCAATATATTAGGCTTGTTTATTTGTAAGATTTAGATACTAATTTAAAAAAAGCTTCATAAGTTTTTTTATATGTACTTACATGTAAATACATTCATATTATTGAAGTACTTAAATATTATATGATTGATTACGAATTAATAAAAATAACAACTCACTGATTGATTTATATTGAATTTCTCATACCTATCACTAATTCGCATAAATAGATAAAATACTAAAATGATGGTGGCTACGGAATACTACAAAGACCAGGAGGCCGATTCTCGCATGATCGAACTTATTTCGTGTGGTAATTCGATTACGAGTATTATTGTTTTACCGAAGAAAATTAAGTAATATATTCACGTAAAAAAACTACCGCACGAAAGAAAACAAAATGCGTAGAAATCATGACTCGAATAAAGCAATAACTGTATATTCTTTGAAAAAGAAAATTCGTTCGGTGAACTTTTATCGTATACGAACTGCACGAGGATTGACCTCCAGAACCATACGATTTCATATTAATTTTTATGAGAAGTAACATGATCGCTCGTGAACAGAAACTTGGAGTGGTATTCGGAATATTGTTAATAGAAAATACAATGTATCTAAAGCGGTATTTGCCTAGCGGTTCTTAACCACAGGAATACAGTAGCGCCTTCCCAGTTATTTCAAGAATTATACCTTGCGACCTGTAGTTTACTCGTAGATAGGGCTTGCTTAAGGCTGCTGTCACCTACCTTCTAACAAAGTTCAAATGAAAATTTCTCCCCAAAAATGACTAAACTGACTACTTTTTTTGAATGAATTGTGTAGAAATGAACTATCTCCATAAGATGTCGACTCTGAATTTTTGATTTAATCTTTAAAATGTCTGTAATTTGCAATCATAGAAGCCAAATTGACGGTTTTTCTGGCGCACTCTTCTAGACCACTTGTTGACATCAGCTATCGAAATAACATAAACTTGAAGGGAATTACGTTCGTATACAAGGTGTCGACTCTGTTTTTTTTATTTATCGCTCTGGTTATTCCAAATGAAGACAAAATTGAAACCATGTTTTGGCATAAAATACGCACCTAAAGACAGGCGATTATCTCTGAGATACATTGCACTTATTCTGTGTTATTTGATAAAACAATGTTATAGAGGTTCCTATCTTTGACTTAGCATCTAAATTCTTGATTTTATCTTGTGCAATATATTCAAAATATCTTACTAAAGTAACCTATAAATTTGAGATTTGGAGCTGTCACGAACATTCATCTTCGATCGAAATTTGACAGACAGCGCCGAGCGCTCGGAGGGGAAGGGTGTGTCGCTCGTTGTCTTCGCTGCTAGTCTTTTATTTCGTGTATGATACTAATTCCAAATTTGAAAATATCACGCTTTGCACAATTTTTATACGGCGACCAATTCGCTTTGAGGCTTTATGCAACAGGCATAAAGCCATAGTGCATTTGGATCGTCGATGGTCTCTAATTATAACAAAAAAGTATTCGTTCTTTTGTATCGATTAGTAGTTGTATTTAAATGATTAATCAATGTTATGTAAACTTGCATAGAAAGGAATCCTTATTAATACTATAAACAAGAAAGATTTATATGTATGGCGACTATTTCAAGAGGTTCATGAGTTATAACGAAGATCTTTTATCATATACAATTTGTATTTTCGAAACTTGATCAAACAAAATGTGCAGATACTAGGACCAAAATTATCGACAAAAATAATAATAATAAAAAATTGTCTACAAAATAAAATTGTGGTATTTGATGAGCAAACTGTTTCTATCACCAAACAGTTAAATGTCAATTTTAGACAAATACTGAATTAATAAGGCCAAGAATAGGCAATAGTACCAATTCTACACCTATGGGTTGGCTGGAAGAGATCTCTTTTAGGGATAAGCCCACCTTTGTTCACATTGTGACTTCTTGTATTTTCTGTACATCTTTTAAGTGCAATAAAGAATATATATAAATATATATATATTCTATTGCATATGTATGGGGTTGCAAATAATAACCTTATTTATATAAAATAAAGTAATATCAGTAACACTACTTTATATTTCAACAACGGTAGACCGATTTTCATGATATTTACTTTGTTGAATTGGTATTTACCTCTTACCCCTTAAGTTATTATAAAACAGGGCTGGGGCGCGCCGAGGCTGGATATGAAGCAAAGTTTTCTGTGGTCGAAGTTTTTTTTTCACTAAAAAGTCTAAAACTCTTCAAAGGACTCCAATTTAGGCAAACCATTTCTTTTTGAAGTCAGTGCCATCGCATGGGCTCTCTCAAGTTCCATCTTAAGCGACATCTATCTGGGCATCGACTCCAAAAAGAAATGGTTTGCCTAAAATGGAGTCCTTTCAAGAGTTTATTTAAGACTTTTTAATGTGTTTTGTTTTTGAAGTCGGTTTTATTGAAATAGTATGGTGGTGAAGTGACCATTAACCCAACAAAATTGAAGACAAATAAGGGCTTTTGTTTTAAGTATTTGACTTTGAGTAGTAAACAAGTAAGTTTATAAATTTTCTTACATCATTCGTGCTTTGGATTTTGAATAAGAATAAACGGACGACAAAAAGTAAAAGGTCAGTTTTTCTTAATATAGACCGTATATAGGCGTTATTTAGTTCCACAACCTTTGATACGCACTTGTACGTACATACCATTGACCATTGGCGTCAATTCCATACTGTGTGGGACTTGTTCATGGCATTAATTCCATACGCTAGTAACAGTGTTTCAATGGTTTAAACCTAAATAAATAGGGCAATATTTTGCTTATTTAACATTACTTTTTTTCTACCACAATCTACAACCACAACCTAACTATAAACTTGTATAGTAAAACGCTTGTTTAAATAGAAGCGTTTCATGTGATGTGTATGTAGTTAATATGAACCTGTATTCAAATTGTACGCAAATGCCATGAAGTTCCATGGTTCTATTCAAGTCCATATCCATATAATATTTCATTATTGAAAAATGTATATGGACAAAATGATATAATACCGGTGTAAACCAAATAATTAAATAAAAATTATCTTGTTTATCATCTGTTATACATGAAATACTTGAAATCTTGATCAAAATTTTCTTAACTAAATTTTCTGAATGTCAGCTATAATAACTTGTGACATATTTCATATATCAAAATACAAATCATATCAAAGAACAGCGTTACACTAAAAAGCATTTATGTGTAAATAAATCCTCATAGCATCCAGCTGGTATGACACGTGGTAGATCAAGCGCAGAACCAATGGCATCATCCACCAATAACCCTTAGTCCCCGTTTCTCGTGGAGTTTACATTCGTAAAAAAATACCTACTCTGAGAAGTCACGATTTGGGTGAAGACATAAAGAGGCAGATAACCGGTACCAACCTGTACCGACTGTCTAGTGATGTGCCAAGTCATCTATTTTTAATCTCGAAATATTTAAGAAATTCGTTACAACAATCCAAATAAGGACCGACTGACACTAGAAAATTGTTTTAAAACAAGATTTAAATCAAGACTTGAGTCAGAAAAGTCTCTATAAAGCATTTCAATTCCATGAAATAGCCAACACGGCACAACACTGGTTAGTCGTTGCAGGTCAGTGCGTGTTACCCGCCTCTATATGTCTTCACCCTTTGGATGCATTTTGTTTTTTCTATGCTGTAAGTTTTTTACGTTATTATAACTGTACGTTTGTGTTTAAATCTGTGAATTTAGTTATATAATTATCAAAAGGAAAATGTTCGCGAACGGAATTGACGCGAGCCCTGATTCCGAACTGTATTCACTGTATTCGTAATAGGTATTTTAAATACAAAAAAACTGGTATAACATTAATTTATCACATCGACTTTTATAAGACCATCATTTTCTGTGTTCATCATACGCATAGCCTACTACCTAGAGATAAAGTATCAAAATTGTTTAATTACAGTTAACATTTTTTTTGTGTCCCGGACATATAAAACCGCACACACACATTGATAAATTCGGTAAAATCTGAGAATCTCCAGACTGTCATATGGCTCTTAAATACAGACAGCTACATTGTGTCGAGGAACTAAGTAGAAGTACTAAAGTTTTGTGAGAGCGCGATAAACAAATTTGAACTTTTTACGAATGGATTCATGGTATGGATTTCCTTAATTTGACCCCATACTTCATTTAGATAGAAGTTATTATTGAGGCTGCGCTGTAGGTAGAGCATCACTGAAAATTTGAAATGTGACTTGAGATAATAATTAAATAAATATGCGCCAGACAACGCACCGATTGTCTGGTTTTGTGGTAAGGAATTTTCCTGTGTTACGAAGTACCATGACCCCCTGTCATAATCGTTGTCTGGTACTTAAATAATCCATGACTTTTATACAATGTTCATGCTTATTACACAAAAATTCGCCCCTTGCGGGATTCGAACCCGCGACGGCCGGCGTAATAGTCAGGAGCGCAAACCAATACACCAAACGCGTCGTGCACTTTAATAGAGTCCTCGTACTTATATTGCAACTGCTTTCTCTGGTGAGAAAATAATAAAGCAGATTGACGATGTCATCATCAGATGAACCGCAAGTAATTCCCTTCTCAATCAATAAAAGAACAGTTTGCAAATACATCAATACGAGTGAAGTGGCCACCGAAGGCATTAGCAGGAAACGGATGTTCTAATGGACGTACTGCCAACTGGATTCGCTGATGTCTTATCGCAGCTTTATGATAAAATAAAATTTTATCTGAGGAATATTTAAAACTTAATTAGAGGACAATTGGAGTGATCAATTTGGTTTTTTCGTTCGGTTAGTAATTGCAGGATTTACAAACAGAGTAAGTGGTAAGATATTGAGAATTATAGTACGTGTAGTCGCAAGGCGGCGTTCACAGTTAGCTTTCTGTGTGACGGCACGGCATCCTCAGTTTACAGTGATCAAAAGACATCGTTATAATCATTACCACCACATTGGCATTTGGCTTACAACAATACAATCTTCTTCGTATCGTATCGATGGTAAAGTCTAGTTATTGTAATTGTAGTAATTGGCGACGCGGATGGCCTTTTCGTAATGCCCACACATAAGGTCTTCTAGAAAGCTTGAATCAGGGCTCGATTCCATCAGCAAATCCCAACTGAACATGGTGTCCTTGCATCTACCCACTTGGGACCGGATTCTGTTAACTCGTCAAGTATGTGTGAACGAGACACAATAGAAATTCCATTGTTATGCGACTCTCGAGAGTCGTTTGATCCCTGACTGATTAAGGGACTTCCACGTGGGCCGTGGCAGTTTGTATCTTGAAGGGGGATGTTTGGAAAAAGGAAAGCTAGCGGTAAAGTACCGATCTTCCACAGGACACGCCTAGCAGTAGAAGGGTTGCGGTCAAGAGGGGGAACACACTTCATAAAGCTTCTGCGGCTTTTAAGTCTTTGAGGGACCGTGCTGCAGTATTCGTGCATTGGATGAAGTGAGCTCGTCTCCTGTTTACGATGCCCCACTCGACTTTCCACCCGTCTGCGAATGTCCTTAGAAACAAAACACTGAAGTTAAACTTCAAGAGTAAAGACGTTTTGAGCTAGGTTTTAACTGTTTGCAATGTACTTACATAGTGTAAATACAACAAAATTTCGGTATTCCATATTATGCCCATGAGTTTACTCTTTTATGTAGGAACTCTTTCATTCTGGTCACCCTACTTGCCGTATATCAGACAAGATGCTGTTTTAAATATCATCTTTAGCTCTAAATTAATGCTTCCATAGCTTTTTAATCGCGTAGTTTATTACAGTAATTACCAAGGCATAGTTGCTCTGCACTACTTGTATACACATTATTAGTACTTAGTGACATGTTACTAATTGTATCTAAAGTGGCTGGGATAAAAAGTAACCGTTTATGGATACCCATCCCTTTTATTAACGAATCGTAAACTCATTTTTTTCAAAAAAGGAGGAGGTTATGAATTCCACTTTATGATGTTTTTTTGTGGCTATGTTACCTCATATCTCAGCCATTTGTGGACACGATTTGAATTTTTTTTCACCTACCTAGAGGTCATTTAATCACTCGCGTCAATATTACGAGTGATTTTCATTCAAATTCGATTCATTTCATCTACTTATCGCTTTTGTGGTAAGTGCAAGCGAGATTTCCTTATAATTACATTTTTGATTTTATATTGTTTTATTATCACTATACAAACTTAATGATATAAATTGCGCTTGAAAAAGCAACTGTGACAGACGAGGAATCGAACCCCGTGTCTTACGCTATCCGGGCGCATGCCTATACCACTCGGCCACCGTCACACTGGCAAGCTTGTTGAATTTTGCAAGTGCTTTTTTAATGCGTAGGCTGCGTGACCTCATAAATCTTGTGAAATGTTGTCACAGTTGGTTTTTTATAACAAAATTTTATAACAAAATTTATAACAAAATCCTTATCAGACATTTTGGTGCAACCCACTCCACTCGTCACTGGGTTTGCGTGTGGCCCAACGCAGACGTGTTGGACAACGTTTTTCATGTTCAAACTTCAATTTTTTAACTGTGGGGGTCCTCTGTGGGATATAATGTATTGCGGTGGAAATGTATCAGCGCTGGTGCGTTTATCAACCGCATTTGGACAATGTTGAAATATTGGGTATTGTTGGTTAATATTAAGCATACTTATTTCAAATCCCCATCACTGTTTTACATGTTTTAAATTGTGTTTTTACGTTATTTTTTATCTCCTCTCTACATATTTTCTCCGTCTTCGATATATGTATGCTAAATAAGATATACGATATGAGACTGTAACTATTAAAGGTTGTAAAAGCTACAAGATACTACAACAATTGTAAACAATTGCCAGATTTATCCCGTAAACAGCATGTCATTCTCAAATCCAGAAATTGATTTTTAAGGATGTCTGACAGGAAAGGGCCTGCGGAAACACGCTACTAGCTACGCTTAACCACTTAGCATAAGTTCACGATGTTAACGCTTTTTAACGCGTTTTGTATTGTTAACGCGGCGTCGCGGCGTCGTATTGTTTAGACCACAACGCACAAAGTGCAAGTCACGCGCTGGCGTCTGGCGTTCATACGTCCATGCATCGCGTCCGCCGCACTCCACAGACAAAAAATAACTTCTGACAAACAACAGCATCAACTTTGAAATTGATCTAGGCTTCAAAAATAATATCCATTTTTCTTCAGAAAAGTTAATGGTTTAGTTTAGATATACTATTAGTAGATAGATAGTGTTTTTACTCAAAGTGTTATTTTTGTATTCTTATAAGATGGAATAATAAACCAAAAATGTTTGGTTTCTTGGGAAAAGTAGCTTTCATTGTTTATTTTTAACAAGAGGTGGAAGTTAGTAGAATAGAAAAGAAAAGTTCTTGAGCTTCAAATGAGCTTCTGACCAGAGATTACAAAGAGAGCCCTCTGTATCATTTTTTGTGTCACAATTGCTGTTACGCATTAAGATTGGAGGAATATTTAATACCGCGACGCCTTTGGCGATTTATGGACTTATGTTTTCTTTATGTATTGTTTATGTAATAATTATTTTCTAAGTTATTTATAAGTTTGCACGCACTAAGCGCATGAGAATTTTTAATACTAAATATGACTTTAAGTATAGTACCTAATATACTCAAAAGAAATCAAAAACACATTTGTATTTTAAAAATGATTTTACAAACCTCAGAAAAATCCCTCTGTGACATTTTGATTACTTTATCTTCTTCTGAAACGAACCTGGAAAAGAAAAAAATATTTAAATATCGGAATTGATTTTATGGTAAAATAAATACATAGATAAGGGACCCAATTTATTAATCACTCGCGCCAATATGACGTTTGATATTCGTCATGTCCGATTTTCGGATAAAAAGCAGTTGAAATCTCTCGCGTCAATATCGTGATATCGTCACGTGATTTCTGTTGATTTAAAATTGGTTATGGTTATACGAACGAAAATCACACGCCTTATTCAAGCGACTGATTTCAAAAATAGAGTCTCAGTACCGACTTGACTGTGGAATTCAGCCATGAAGTTTTTTATTTCGTTCATTTATCTGCTCGAAATAATTACTGTGTAGTTGTAAATCATCAGTCAAATTCAATGTGTAACTTGTTCCAGTAAGATGTCTGAACCAATCATTAATCTCTTTAATATGTCCGCGTACAAATTGTAATTATTTTTAGAATTCAAATGTATCAGAAGTCAGAACGACCTTCTATTAAATAACTAAAAATCCTTATTATGTTATTACGTAACGTAACGCTACTCAAATATGGTAAGAGGTATCTGATTTTCAATTATCAAAAAATCTACTGTCTGATTTGTACCTCTTCAAATTAAGCAAAAGTCGATCATGAGACTCCAACAACGATGAAAATAGTCTTTTGTAAATAATAGAGAAAGATCCGTTGTGTTACAAGCTTCAAATGACACATAAATTCTTGAGTTCTTAGTTTCCGAACATAACATAGCTGCGTACGTAAATGTCCAACGTTCATTTGTAAGTATAAACATTTTCAATTAGCCAATCCTAATGTGCGGAGACAATGTATCGTTGAAACATTACTGCATCTACCATTACAATGTGTCGTCAGTTATTTTAAGTTAACTTTAAAATGCACCTCTACAATGTATAAGTTCGAGTTGTAACCCCGGAGATATTATTATTGCAATGATTACACCAACTATAAAAGTGATCGTAAAAGTCCTTTCAATGGTTAGAAGCAACTTTATGATGCTAGCAGGCCTCTTGGAACTCTCGGGTGGCGATTGCTTGCCATTTCTCGTTATTTGACTTAATTTTAGATCGCACTACATTGAGATTGATTTCTAAGGAATAACAGTTATGTGTTCTTGGAATAATATTTGTTATCCAGAAGATGTTTGATCTGCTTTGGTGAAATGTTATTTAGTTTTTGCATATGAACTCGTATCACAGACTTTATAGGTGGGATCAAAACTCGCGTGTGTTTGATTTGGGTAATACTTATGTTCGAGGCAACAATTAGACGCCTTTGAATATTAACAGTAATTTTACCTATCTTTTTAAATTAATCATCGTATCTTTAGCTCAGACATAGATATAATTCGGTATAATATTATTTGAGTCAAGCTGATGGTTCAAGTATTTGAGACGATATTGTTATTTTGAGCCGTGATTAATCTGATGTTGTTTATCCCTCCCACATAATCATTTTACCTCTATAATCTTCTCAAACAAAAACCAAGATCAAGATCCAAGAAATAAATTGATGCAAAACAAAAAATGTGTTAAAATAATTACCCATAATAGTGGACTGTATTTCGGAATTCTTATACAGAGTAGGTACTGAACAAAAACACTTGCCCTCTGGCCATTCTTATACAGAAGCCAGGTGCCTCAAAAATTCAAATTCTAACTTGTATCATTATATTCACGTCAGGTGGCGTGTGCTGGGCAATCAGAAGCAATTTGGGTTTAACAAAACAACATCTATACCCAAAAATAATCCTTAAGCCATGGTAATAAGGGACAAATATTACAATTGAGTGACGTCGTCTGTACAGGATTGTATTATGACCCCGTGCTTTTGAGGGAGGTGCTTATTAAATTCTTATTATGATATTCTTTTGTCATTTGTTTCTTAAATTATAATAAGACACCTGGATGTTTGTGGCTCCAAGCGATGGCTAGGACAGTGGTTGTAACTCGTGTGGGCATAATTCTACTGTGTATTACGTTACGTTACGACGACCTAATACCATTGAGTAAGCCCTAAGGTAATGCTTCAGGGAGCTTCAGTTTTTAAAGGGCCACATAAACACAGAGATCATCACAGTGTCTAAATACCGACAAATAAACAAATCAAATGTCTTGTTAATTTGACTTGATGTGATTCTATGTTATGGACTGTGATTGCTGATATGTTTTTTTTTATTCTTGGCTAAGCAGATATTTGACCTCGATCGCACCCGGTGTGTAGATGAGGTCTAGGATGGTGCATATCTGATGATGTGTATTTCTTATTTTTAATTTATATTTTCAGTGTTTTCCTAGTGTATATTGTGAATAGAATAAAATTACTTATTACTTCGCATTTATCCCGCTATAAGCTATAAGTAAGCGTTACAGAGTTTAGACTATTAAGGAACCCAAGGTTTAAATTCAAAGGCACTCAGTTCACCCATAATTATTGTGCAACAATAAATAAAAGGACAGACAATTTATTATCGGCTTCCGATAGACAGTGAGAAATTGAACATATATAAATGAGATAAGAATTTCTAGATTTCTGATGAAAAACCGGATAGTAATCGCTAACTCATTGCAGTGACATTGCTTTTAATGATGTCTGACTTATATTACTGTCCTCAAAGAATATTAAAAGAGGATGCTTCGATAAAAACTAAATTATACCTTCTAGATATACTTTTATGTTATTCTGCTTTGATAACTAAATGCTAGCTGTAATGCATCATTGGACCTAACCTAATCGTATCTTTATGCATTACGTTTCTATTTTGGATGTTTTCAATCAGTAATTTAATGTGAGCAAATTATTCGGTAGGTGCAATAAGCATAATAGTGTTTTGCTATTGTAAAATATAGATAGTGGAAAAATAAAATATTTAATTTTTTATGTATAAGAGTTCCATGAAGAGAGTTCCAGGCAGCTAATGCCATAATAGTATATACTACAGTATTATATTATCTGTGCTACAGTATCTTACTATCATATTATATTCTTAGTAAATTTTTTTGTTACAATTACCTACCTACAAGTACAATGTTTTTAACTATCTTCTACTACTTAATGATATCCGACCCCTAACTAAACATTCTTCTTTTTTTAGTGGTTGACTGGTAGAAGATGCTCTAACTACTGCGTAAGTCTTCCAAATGTGCAATTTACAGTGCAAATCGAGTTCAAATAAATAAAGTGAGCTAGTGCAACAGAACAGAGCCTTAGTGAAATTGAAATTACGACGAAACGAATACCTGGCGATTGAATACAATGCCAGTAAAGAAATAATTCACGCGTTGATGTCTTTTGTTCGGTAGAGCTGCGGCCGGCGTTTGACACGAGTTGAAAACTATTATTAGCACGGCTCAAGTGCATTTGAGGCCTCACATTTGTAATTACTTATTCTTACAGAGATGATACTTGACTGTGTAAAGTGATAACTAGAGATTCATCACGATTTCAAGAGGGGGAACGTGATATTAACATGAGAAGTCTTGAAACGGGTAAAGAAATGTGGTTTTTAGGCTGGATCCACATAGTTTCACCCGCTATAAGCGCAAAGCTCATACAGAGTACATTCACATAACCATGCAGCCCATCAAAACAACTTTCTAGACCGCGATCTAGCGAGTTAATCTCGTTTGTATTTCTGAAACCGAAGCCTTTTTCCAATTAGACCGTTGTTTATATAAATCGAAACCGCACTATATATTTATTTGTATCGTAAAAACCGCATAAAGCATAAGGATCTGAAAGCATTTCTCTCGGACACACACATATGAACTCTCACGCACACAATCATGGTTTTATGTTCGTTTATTGAGTTCTGGTGTAACTTACCATCGCTGCCTTTGATTTAGACCAATTATAAAACCATTTCTTGCTTCGAACCACGGTTATTACGTACACAGGCGGACAAACAAAAAATATCAATCGTAAACCACTTTACGTGCACATTTTAAAGGTTGTGCACGTTTGAATCACTGTTTTTATGTACTTTTGTCACAATAAATCACTGTTAGTGATCACTTTAGGTTAAGTTAGTGTTATTTAAAGGTGTTTAGTGTTAAAAATCGCTTGGTTATTGAATCATCGCGACGTGCGCTGTATGCGTGCGCGTGCGCTACCATGGCCCGACTGACTGCCGGCCGCCGGTGCTGCCAGCTAACAAAGCTTTTTGTTGCTACGAAAGCCTTCGGGAAGCCTCCACAGGACGAGCTTTTGGTAGAAATCGCGAGCAGTAGAGCTTCGGTAAAGCTTATTTTGCTTTTGAATCCTTGCTTGTATGGAATTGACTTTGGATGTGGTATGGCGATTAAATCTGTTAGGTATTTAAGTTATTTCATTATATGGACAGCCTGCTCTACTTTTCCAAGCTCTCCTACCTGCTTCGGATTGACAGTACGAGTAGTAGGTAGGCTTTGTGTAATATTACAGGTTGAAATTACTCTTTTATAATCAGTCACAAAAACTTCTTTAATATTGATGATATTCTTCCTACCCTTTAACCTATTTGAGCACCGACGAACAACTTTTTTCATTTACCTTTTTGTGTAAGCTCTTTTCAGTAAAAGTTTTATAAAGCTAACAATCATTTTCAGTGATCCTAGGTAATCAAGTTAATAATTGCTAGTGATCTATTCCTTATTCCTGTCACTGTAATGCCTGTTATGTTACGTTGAACTAGATCTTAGTAATAAAGTAACTACTGAAGTCAAGTTTGGTCAGCTGTCTGTTCTGAACAAAAGCTAAGACCAAAGAATTAATCAAATCGCATTGTAGAGAACTTCACCTCATATAAGAGAACCGATTTTTTCTTCCGTGCTCAAATATTGAGAACTCTAACAGAACTCTACAATCATATAACTAGAGCTTTAAGATTTACGTTCTCTACAATCTACTATTGTATTCATGAAACCATTCACCAGGCAACACCGCGCTATCCGCCATTTGCGCTGAAAAGAGACAGAATTCCCCCGTCTCCCTCGCCGGAATGTGACCCGCTATCTCACGTTGAAGGCCGTACGGAGCTTACGCCTCAATGAAGCTTTAAGCCTTCAAGAGGCAACTTAAAGCTATTAAACTTTCTAACGCCAGCGTTATTGCTGTGGGCGGCCCTTTTGCAAAGTTTGCTGAAATAGCTTGAAAGGCTTTTCTTTTGTAGCGCTTACGTATGCTTAGGGATTAGTAATAGAAGCATTAAAATCGGTTCAGTATGTGTGGGATAGGTTAACTAAAAATCACATATCACATACGTCTATATTTTATAAACATGTAAGTATTTATCTATTAATACTATTTTTTAAGTATTTTATGTAACTATTTTTCTCTTCATTTACAACGCACAAAATACCCCTTCCCATAATTTCTTTACCCAAAGGTTGTCTGGAAGAGATCGCTTATAGCGATAAGACCGCCTAAATTGTACATTTCCTTTAAACAAATTTGTAAATTCACTAATTTTGTGTGCAATAAAGAGTTATCTATCTATCTATATCCTTAAATTAATAAACATAAATGATGAACACCTAGAACTCTATTATGATTGAATATGTAATAATAGTAAAGTTTATGTTAAGGATCATAATTATAATTTCCAAGTACTTCCTAAAAAGTAATGTAGAACTATGTTTCAAATCAAACGATAGTTTTTCAAAGTTTTCAGTACAAAAACAATAGGTATGTTTATCCAAAAATGAAAGTACCTTCGTTACCAAATCGAACTGGATTCGGCTGCTGGAACTATTTTCCATGAATATGGAATAAAAAAAATGCGTGAATTGCGTGAGTCGTGTCGTGAGTAAAATTTTGTGAAATGAAAATGTGCTCAAAAGTGACATCTATTGTAAAAATAATGTACTATTATCAAATTATCATTATTGAAAGCACGCTTTTTTTGCAACGCACGCATCGCATCGTTGATTTCTTCGCCCTTCTGGGCGGTTGGGGTGACGGGCGCAACGCACACTAAAAGAATGGGATACAGCTACATCTAGCGTAGAAATGACTAACTAGATTACAGTGCCATAGATCTGTGGCCATAGTGACATCTAGCGTGGAAATGACTAACTAGTGTAAGCATGCGTATATATCAGTAGGTATTAAATATTTTTTTTAATACTCACATCATGACTGCGTTGATTTTTTAATCAAATGCTACTAAATTAACGTTTTTTTTATTAATTAGTTTATTTACCTACACTATTTAAAAAACCCATTGATTTACATCACAGCCACAGCAAAGCAACAAAGCGGTATTGTGTTGCCTAGCAACTGTTTGTCATTTTGACAGCAACTTTTGTTTTTGTTCGTTACGCGTGTGGGTCGAATTTGATTGTTGTTTTCAATTAAAAATGCGTGATTGTAGTCCATAAAACTATTAAGGAAATGAAATGACCAAGACGTAATGTTTTTGACCTCGTATGTTTCAATTGCCATTACCAACACCCACGGTTTTTGCAACTGGAGCGTTGGATAATCAGATAGGCTTAGTTAGTTCAGTAACCACAGGACAGTTTTGGTGTATTGATCTCACAAGTGAGTCATTATTACTTTAGTCTTGTTAATATTTTCAATCTACCTCTTTGTCACCTTTCTCAGAAATCATTAGCTTATATTATACCAGTCGTTTCCTTGTTACAACATTTCTGTGTTTGTAAGTAGCTTTGAGTAAATTCTACTAGTTTAGTTTGGTTAATAATAATATGGTTTAAAACAAAATTCAGGCCTTAGTAATTATAAAAAGGGTAAACCACTTAGCAATTGCTCACACAAAAATATAGTGATTGCCCACCTCATCCATACTGGTCAATCACTGTCTTGTTTCTCCTATTTAACAAAAAGCTTTGCTATTTTCCAGAAAATGTCTAGACCTGTTGTACGACCTCAGTGGCAGTTGGCTGCGTTAGCGGCTCAACGTCGTGACAATGAACTCCGCAAGGCAGAGGAACTAAAGAAGGTTAGTAAACTATTTGTGACTACCTAGATATCCATCTAGATTTGGTAATTTGGTAGTACAAGAACTTAATTTAATGTAAAATCTTCCTTTTAAATATAAGAAACTATTCTTGTGGATTATGGATAAAATTACTCATGAAATACTTATTTACTTGGTAGATTGCAAACTACTTTGAAGCCAACACCAACAAGTCTCGTCATCATGAACAGTGGACCACAGAGGGATACTATGAAAAAGCAAATAAAGAAGCGGTGCAACTCAGCGAAAAGAAGATACGGGCAGCGTAAGTTGATGATTGGACATGAAATATCTGCTGCAATGCAAAAATGATGGGTTTTGTTTTTTAACAAAATGTAAAGATATAGATATGACACCTTTTTCAGGAAATTGGAAGAGCGTCGTAAGAAACTTGAGCTAATGTTATTCCAAGAAAACATGCAGTACCAGCAAGAGTTGAAATCATTAGCGGCTCAACCTAAATTCTTCAAAAATGGGTGTGTGGTTTTTTCAAATATATTTAATGCATTTGGGGACTGTCATTCATACATAAAGCAAATATTATATCACAGGGAGTCAACCACCAAAAAGCTTTCAACACCAATATGTCTTAAGTATAAACATAAACATCATAATTTGAAGACAGAAACAGACTACTTTGAAACTGTTGTGAAATTCAATGTGTGTAGATTTTTACTACAGTAAAACCATAGTTAAATAATAGCAAGTGTCATTTTATCATTTACATAAACTAACACCGATCATATGCTTCCAGTTCATACCTCAACAAAGTGCCCACATCAGCTCTCAAAGAGATCAACCAAGGCATCATAGAGAAAGAGGAGCAACTGCAGAGGCACGAGGCTGAGTTGAGACTACATCATGCATGGAGGCTGCGGCAACCAGAACTGAGGGCTGCTACTTCCTATGTAGCTACCGGGAAGTGCAAGTCTGCCTGGTGAGTTCTAGCTGAAGTAAATATAAGCCTCTATGGCGCATTTGATGGGGCCAAGTTCAGGACCACATATATCAACTGAGGCAGCCTAGGCTAAGTGTGCTGCTTTACAAAAGGATAACACTATTTGTATTTGTGTCCGATAAAATCGAATTTTGGCTAAAAATTAATAAAATCTAGTATTTGTAAATGTAATATTATTGTAATGCTTTCTCATTGGTATCTACCTACAGTGATGCTGAGCTAAGAATTCACATAAAATAAAGTTTTACATACACTCTATGTTAGCTCAGAAATTCTCAGGGAAGCCCGGAGTTTGGAAGTTGGCAGTGTATCACCCCCGTGCTTCGGAAAGCACGTAAAGCCGTTGGTCCTGCGCCTGATCTCTCTCCGGTCGTGTCAGATCGCTGTCCCATCGGGCTATGAGAGTGAAAGGAATAGAGAGTGCACCTGTGTTTGCGCACACACTTGTGCACTATAATATGTCCCGCGCAGTCGTTGAGATTGGCGACAGTAGTCGAAATCGGCTAGGGGGACTATGATTATGATTATGTTAGCGTACACACTGTCATAATATTGTCAAATTATTTATTCTGTTTCAGGCTAGAGCAAATAGTAGAAAAAGAGATGGAAAAGAAAAAAGAAGAAGAAGAAACGCGGAAGTCGCTGCAAGAAAGAGACGAGGCGCTGCGCCGGCAGATAGAGGTGGAAGAGCAGAGGTTGAGGGAGAAGGAACAGCAGATGAGGGTAAATATTATGACAGAAATATATCTACTGAAATAACATGGCACATTACTTGTAGCAAAACATGAGGTTTAAATAAATAAAGATAAATATGCGCCAGGCAACACACCAATTGTCTTGGTGAGAACGATAATAACTGGGTCTCCCATAAATACCTGTGCAATCATAACGAGTAGGATAGTTGTGACTAGACTGTATCTAAACAGATTGACTGGATACATTGCATACTGAGACATTTTGTATACTGTATTCTCAGCAAATAAATGATTGATTTGATTTGATACACACCGCAACAACCTAAATTGTTTTAAAATAGAGGCAATGCTTATAATATCTTATGTAGCCAGAATTTAACGATATCCTTTTTCCTATTCTAGGAGCTTCGTGAAAGTCTCGAGGGGCAAATAGCCGAACTCTCCGAAAAAGAGTCAATTGTAAAGAAACTGCGGAAAACGGAAGAACGAGAAAAGATGATTTTAGACGAGCTCCAGTTCATATCGAGCGAAAGAGAAAGAGAACACGCGAGACTCGTGGCTGAAAGAGACGCGAACATAGTCAATATGGGCCTGCATAAGTATAAGTTAAAGAGGAAAGTGATCTCTGTTTTGAAAGAGATTGAGCTGGATTTGGAAATGCTGGCGAGGATAAGACGAAGTGTTCTAAAGGTATGTATGTATACCATCAAGACAACAGTCTAGTATATTTTGTTTTCAAAATACTGGCTGAATTAAAACTTGATCAAGTCAGGATTGGAAGTTCTGGATTAAATAATTTACCTGTCTCTGTCTGTTTCTTCGATGTTGATAGAGACAGGACAGTGATTTAATACAGTATTAAGACAATCCTGACATGCGCAAGCCGGCCACAGCCCCGGAAATTGCTACTGCGCCGCGTGGCTATCTAATGTGATTGCATTAATGTAATATCTTGTTTTATTTGTTTCTTATCTCTATCTCATTGACAATTGGACACTGTTATGCAAAAGGGTGTCAAGTGACCTAAAATCAGGTATGGAGTTATTGGTACCACTGGATTCGCAAAAATGTCCTCTAACTGGTCGCCCAAAGGTCGAACTTCGGAAAAATTTATATTAAAAGTTATCTCACAAAATAACGTATTGCGAAACAACCCATTGAGTATACTGATATATGCAAAAAGGTTTCATGTGTTCTTAATACCGTTTAGCGATTTATTATTGCTGAATTTATTTTAACAAAAAGGTTTCAAGTCCATGTTTATTAATGGAAATACTAAAATTATTGTGTTTTTTGAATTGTTGATCTGTCAAGTTTAAAAAGCTGTCGTTTTTTCTTGCACAGATCTTTAAATAATGACTAAATAGACCTTAGTTTAAGATTTTTAACCAATGAATAGGACGACAAGTCATCCTAGTCATAATTCCTTCAAAAAGATCATTCAACCTACTAACTCCTAAAAATCTATCCAGTTTGACTTACTTTAAACAAAATCATCTATGTATTCCAAAATCCTTATAATAGAAGAGAATTTCTTTTTGAATTAACTTTTTAAAAAATACAGATTTTTCTAATCATTTTACGAAAGCATCTTATTATTTTTGAATAAAATAATAGTGACCTATGGATGTAAGAGTCTTAAGATTAATATCTGTATTTTTAATAATCAAATCTGGCAAAAAGAAGCAATTTACTGCGGTTTTGGAAGTACATAGTACATACAAATTAAAAACAGAATACATTTTTGAATATAGGTCTTGATTGATCAAACTATCACCTGAAGTTGTATTTTATACTGATTACGCCATGGGCAGACTGTTCATTGATAATCAAGTATTACAAAATGCATAGAAATACGCAGATTAAATTACGAATAGCAAAAATCCAGAAAAAGTGTGTGGATTTACTAGAACGTTAGAATTATTGAAAGTAACGCTTTTTATAAACTTCTACCAAATAAAACAAATGAAATTTTAATGAAGAAATCATAAAAATATAGAGAACTGTGTCGTTGAAACTGTTTGACTATAAAACTAATACTAATAGGATTCTTAAAAGAGTTTTGCAAAAGGGATTTAAAGTACTTTAAAACCTTTTAGCAAATTATTTGCAACGATATCCTATTAAAGCAAAAAGGTTTTAAGTGTTTTAATTGCATTTATCTACTTGTATAAATATAATTCACACAAATGAACATCAAATACATAAAATATACATCTCATTCTGTAGTTATGCCAATTTCCAGGCATGTAAACCGTGTAAATACGAAGTTACAGCAATTTTTAAAAGTGACGACCTTGAAAATCTTTAAACGCGTTTATCTCGAAATGACAAATATGTCACTTGACACCCTTTTGCATAACACTGTCCAATTATTAATCGTATTTTTTATTTGTAATTATTTAGAACTTTTCTATTTAAATGCGAAAGAGATTTTGAGGTTAATTATTTGACAAGATTCCAGCGCTTTAACAATTTCTGGGGATTTTACCAATTTTGTATTTTGCAGTATTGCCCGAATATAAACCAAAAGAAAGCGATTTTATATGCTCGTAGCTATATTTATTTTATTTGGTTGCAGGACATAGAAAAGGAACAAGAAAAGCCGGCCATCTACAAAAGAGTTCTCGACACAGCGTTACGTGAGTTGGAGGAGTATAGAGATAAGGAAAGACAGAGAGAGAAGAACATCGAAGCCATGTACGACGGTGAAGCGAGGCAGATCAATGAGAAACAGGACAAGGTAAGAACTCTAGTGATTCTTAAAGATGAAATCTTAGTAAGTAGTAAGTAAAGATTGGCTGTACATGTCCCACTGCAGGGCAAAGGTTTAACCTTAAGCATGAGGTGGTATAAGCTACCACGCGTGCTAAGTGCGGATTGGTGGAGGGATGATTGCAAGGCAACCGACCAACCTTGCTGTCAGAAATTATCAAGCCGTCCGAAGGGCCTCTGACTAGGCTCATCGAAAAATGACGATCAACCGATATTAGCTGTTTATGAATTTATTATTGTTTACTTAGATACATCGAAATCTCTGAAAAAAAAGTTTCTTGTACATCTTTCTATGGAGCCTGGCTCTTTATTGTTCCGCCGTTTTAATTTTGAATTTATGACGAAAACTTTCAAAAATCGATAGATTACATCAAAATAATGTATTTACGTCGAAAATATGATGACTTTAACGACCATCTACTTAGTATTGTCTTCAATTAAAAGCAAAACATGAGTATTATTGTACAACTGTCGGGTTGACATGTCGCAGTCGAAGAAAAGCTAGGTTGCTTTGCTAAATAAAAGCCCATTTAGCAGACAACGGTTTATTGTCTCGACAGATAGTCAAATGTGTGTTACGTCGAATTAATAATATAAGATTATAACCCAAAAACTTTGTTAGTGCGAGTTAACTATGTACAGCGCCATCGGTTGGTACATTTCAGAAATATCTTTAAACTATTATTGATTGCTCTTACAAGTATTCAACTATTATTGAGATGTGTATGTTATTCAAGCTATGGGCCAAAGAGCGTGAGGCGCGTTCGATGCTCATGAACGAAGTGGTTTCGACGCTCAGAAGGCAGCTAGAGGAGAAGATAGAAGCGAACGTGCAGCAACAGAAAGCGAACGTTCTGGAACGCGAGAAAATTCTAGAAGACATGGACGGCTTCCATCAGGAGGTTAGGGCTAGGGAGAGGGAGACTCAGGTAAGTGTTTTTTCATTTTCAGTTTTCATGTTCTAACGTCAAGAAATTTTGGGAAAACACAGAATATTGAAAATAGAATCAATGTTTAAAAAATGGGATTGTTTCAATGTCTTACATAAAGAGTGAGCAAAAGTGAATAGTCGTGCGTGAGTGAATACACTGCCACGGGGTCTCATTCGGAACATAGGTTTCATAGCTTGTAAATTTTCTCGATAGGTGGCGCTACCTGTCTGGCCATCGGTGAAACGGTTTATTAATTTGGATTAAAAACCTAAGATACATGAAGATAATATCCATAAAATATGTAAATAAATATTTTTAGCCGTTAAAAACAGATAAAACTTTATACTACCCAATTTTATCTCAAAAAGTAAAAATGTTGTAAATAGCATAAAAGCACACATAAAAGCATGCTAAAACGACAAAGAGCCCTCTGTCGGTATGTGATAAAACTTTGCGGCATATTTATGAGGTGGTAATAGATGGCGCATTTTGTCCGTTGATTATAATGCAACTTTAAAAACTAAGCAAGTACGAATTAGGTTATGCAATTTATTTTTATTTCGGTAAAAGCTCAGGCAGGCATCGATAGGCCACTGGCGGTGGAGTAAACAAAATAATGTTGATAACCGCATCCGTGAGCGTTTAAATTAAACATTGGTAGGTTTATTATAACAATAGGATATAGGTAAAATATTTAAATAGTTAATAACATTCTAAGATTTCTGAACATCATCATCACATGAACATAAATAAGCAAACACAATTCTAGCACTTTCCGGTTCTCGCCGAAACTTTGCACAGATTTCATGATTGGCGTCGACTGTTTTTAAACGTTTACAGTTTTCAAAATGTCAAAGGTTATTGCACAATGATAATTGATAATATTGATTGATAATAATAACTGTTTAATCGTCATCACTACGACGTTGGTTTTGTTGTCAATGATGAAGATTTAGGGTGACCATGACTAACAGTTTGGTAGGACAAATAGGATTTTATTTCAGAAATTAAGCATGATGACAATGATAACAACAAAGACTAACTTGTTAAACATGTGCTTCTACACTAAGATGTCCCTTAGTGCTAACGATTTCATAAACATATGTATAATCCGTTTATTTTTGCTCGTCGAATGTTGTAAACATTTTTTCTTTTAAAGAATATCAGTTAACGAAATCAGTAAAAAAAGTAACATTCATTAACTATTTGATTTAAAAAGATCTCAAGTGTTCAACGATAAATTACCTAATGCAGGTTGTGATTGTTCCGTTAAAAGAATGATTTCGTTAAAAAGAAATATCAATATTGTTTACAATATTCGACAAGCAAAGAAAAACTGACGTATCATCCAAACACTGACCGCGCCATAAGTTGCTTAATATCGGTATTAATACCAAAGCGCTACCACCACTGCGCTACGAGCGAGCACCTCTTCTTTCTATTTTGGTATCATAATAATTATAATCATAATAAAACATTTAAATCACTTCATGTTATGAATGTTTTCAGATTGACAAAAGCAATTACTCTGTCACACTTCCAAGCGTCATCCGGATACCAGATCCGATGGTCCCAATAGCATTGAAAGAGGTGCATAACCAAAAAAAATGTTTCTACAGGGATTATCTATAGTTCTCGTTTGAGAATCTCAATTTTTTGTAATTCACTGTAGCAAACGTCTTTCAAGTGACTATTATCACGCGGTCACACATGTTGTATTTGCACTGCCTTTAATCACTTTTTCCAGACACGAATTTCCTACTTGACGCCATTTTGTTTTGCTCAGCCGTGGCACGAAAAAGAACTAAATAAAAAAAAATCGGCATTATGCATACTGCGTTTAAATTTTACCTACATGAAATGTTGCGGCATTTCATGAAATTCCGCCACTTTTGATTTACATTTCTATCGCCGCTTATATTATTATGCCGTGGCATGTTAATAATGTGGGGAGGCCTATGTTCAGCAGTTGACGTCTTTTGGCTGATAATGACGATGATGATGTTAAATGATGATTATTATATTATATTCTTTCTTTATTGCACTTAAAAGATGTACGGACAACAGCACGTCAAGCTAAACACTGTGGTATCTTATGCTGTTGGAATAAGGGCTATTTTTCAACAAAAATGTATATTCTGATGTGCTGGCGACTGTACAGAAAATACAAGAAGTCACAATGTGAACAAAGGTGTTATCCCTAAAAGAGATCTCTTCCAGCCAACCCATAGGTGTTGGAAATGAAATAGTTGCGGTTATCGGCAGTAATATAATGCCACAATGAGATTATTTTTCGTTAAGTTAGTTTAAAAAAATATAAACATGTTTGTTTATCTGCTTAGTAGGTACCTTGGTGACCTAGCTTTGCTGTATTTTATTTTAGACTAATAAGACTAAGGTTTTTGATAAAGGGCACCCAATAATAGTTTTTCTCGTTTAGCAGATAATGCGTAGATAGATTATTGGCGATGCGAAAATTATCCACGCCTTTAGCGGTGAAATTTAGAAGCTGACAACTTTTTTTCAGTCAGTCTTCTATAATACAATTATTACCTGCCCGCCACTAATTAAAAGTTAATAGTTTTAAAGAAATGTTTGTCGTGTCTACAGTTCTATTAATTACTCTTCCACCATGATCAACACAAGCCCATCACCTCTTTTCAATATACTTGTAAAAATATAATATTTACTATGCATGAAATAAATAAATAAAAATAAATATTATTTTTTACTCCATCGTAGTACCTATTTAACTATACTTTAAATCTTATAAAATGTTTTATCTAATCGATAATTTCTATATAAATGCCGTACACCATGACACTCTTAACTAAATTCGGGATCTACTTACTTTTACCTAACGAAAACATCACATTTGTGACAGTAAAAATATCTTAGTTTTTAGTGTTTGTATGGAAAACAAAGTTATATTTGCGGTTGATAAAACTATGCAATATCTCAAAAACTACTGGTTAGATCTCATTCACACCAATTTTTGTTGAAAGTTTTTGTTGAGATCTAAATCATATGTATATTTTTCAAAATTTTTACTGTCTTAGTTCAAAGGTTAGAAAGGGGGGTGGGACGCCCATTTCACTACTTTGGAAGCGTCTATATCTCAAACGTTAAACTATTGTTTGAAAATGTTGCAAATTTTTCGTTTATTTTTTGAGTTATGAAGTTTTATATATCTAAGCATCGAAATCATTAACATATCATATTTTTTATCCAATTTGTTCGTTGTTATATTACTAAGTTACAAAAATCAAAAAAATATTTGGGAAACAATAAATAACTTAATGAGTAGGAGTGGGAATAACTGCTTGAATTCGCCAACATAATATAACACACTAATAAATAAAATGTTAATTTTGACGTCATGATAATATTAGTCTTGCTGGACTGTTATGCTATTTTACTGGTACTGCAAACAGAAAAGTGTTATTTTTATTACTTATCGTCGATCTGATATGTTAAAGAATTACTGCAACCAAAAACCTGTCTTATTGCTATGACTTAAAACTCAATTTTAAATGTCGTAAAAAGTGTTAAATCCCAACGGTTATTTTTATTAGCTCTATCTATCGGTTATGTTATCGAATTACTACAACCAAATACCTGTCTTATTGCCATGTATTAGAACACAATTGAAATGATAATAATTAATTTCATATCTTTGTCGCACCGTCCACAATCATTTCTGCTTAGCCCTAGGTAAGGTATGACTGGTAGAGAATGCCATATGGCGTGAACTTTACGAAAACCAAAACGGATAATTTAATCTTATTTAATATCTTCATTGGTTTTAATTCGTCCTATGCGCAAATCAGACTTTATTTCTGATTACTGAAACCAAGTCCAAGGTTTTGACGTAAACGTTGTTAAATCATGGTTACCCTAAAACTATAACTAACTTCGAAAATTGAACGAGTTGTCATTTTCCTTCGGCATTTTGCAAAGCTGCGAGCATTCATTCATTTCATTTAATTTATATTATATATAATTGACAACACCAATAACTTAATGAAAACAATGGAATGATAAGTACAATTTGGTGCGCCATATCCACAACGGCCACACACCGGTTTAGCCGCCGGCTCTTGCTAATCTGTAGCTGCCGGACGGAATAATAAGATTTGAGCTGTCTACTAGAATGAAGAATAAAATCATTTTTTTTATTAGAAATTATTCCAAAGAAAACTGATTTCCTTCATTGGTAACGCCGGCTTAATAACAAACATGAACATGAAACATGAGTAAAAATTGCATGAATGTGAAAATCAACTCAAATATAAATACATAAAACAATACATAAATTACATAGACGTTTAATAACATTTCTGCTTGCACTGTCGAAATAATAATTCGGCGCGCGGCGTGAGACTAGCGTGGGCTCTCTCTCCTCGAGAGGTCACGCGAGCCGGCCGAGCCGTGTAACAGCCTCGCTCTGTCTCGCTCTTGCAGTACCTACTAAATTAACCAACCAATCTGTCCGTACTCTTTACTCTCATAATGGGGACTGAAACAGAACTACTGAGAGAGCCGTATTGGACGGTCGTTGTGCTAGTGAACAAAAGATAAGGAGGAACTTGATTTCTGAAGTACAAATTGCATTCATTTAGGAAACCTACTCTACTTTTACATGATGTGATGATGACGAAACGCGACGTTTTCATTTAATTTATATTTATTGATACACACAACAAATTGTCATAACATATAAAACATATCAAATTATTTATTGTATTAGTTTTAGGACATATTTTATAATATCTGGATTATGTTGAAAAGAAAAGAGAAAAAAGTTCAAAACACTGATAAAAACAAAAACAACATAAAAAAAGAATACGCAGTACTGGGATTCGAACCCGCGTGTTTTATATCCGACGCCGCTTTTCTAATCCGCTGCGCCATCGTGTCATGAACTATAGTAGCGAAATTTACCTTTGAATTTTAGTTACATTATTTTTACCCTATTTTAGTGCTACAGCCACTACAGCTATGAGTTTAGCGCCATCTATTGAGATACTAAACACGTAGACTAGTTGCGAGCAATCGACATGCTTTTTCCGTGAATCCAGTACACGTAGCGCCATTTATTGACGTGTTGAACACATGAACTAATTGCGAGCAATCGACATGCTTTCCGTAAAGTCCATCAGTCTACGTAGCGCTATCTACGGCTTTTTACATAGCCCTCTCAATACTTAAATTTAGCCCGGAGATATTAGCCCGTTACGGCGGAACCGTTTTCTTGTATGAGATGAGGTATCTGTACTAGTATTATAATATCTGTGACACTGCTAAGTAGATATGCACCACCTAGCTGCTAGATCTCTCATGCAACATTTTCTCCAAAGAATGAGAGGAAATAATGAGAGTTTATAAATATAAATAAATAAATATAAATATGCGCCAGACAACACACCAATTGTCTGTTTTCGTGGTAAGGAATTATCTTCCTTGTGTTAAGAAGTACCAAACAACGATTATGACGGGGGCGTCTCCCATAAATACTTAAATACATGTAACATCTATGACTTAAGTACAAATGTTCGTGCTCATCACACAAACATTTGCCCCATGCGGGATTCGAACCCGCGACGGCCGGCGTAATAGTCGGGAGCGCTAACCAATACACCAAACGCGTCGTAAAGCGATTTCTTTTTCCAAACACACCCAATATTATCACAATATTTTTTCTATTCCAGCTGAAAAACGCCTCCTACTCCAACATGACGACTCTCCAATCGCAACTCAGCGGCTTGCGGCTGCAGAAACAGCGGCTGGAAGAAGCGGCGGCGCGTGAAGAAGCGCTTAGGGACGCGCGCGCTCACGAGCGCTTGCTTCGGCGAGAGATTGCGCGCGCGCAGAGAGAGGGCAGCGCTAATGCGTGGACATAGGGTCTCTTATAGCGTGTCGTGTTCAGTGGTTGCTTTGCGGCGGGAAGTTAGCGCTAAATACCTGGACACAAGGTCGCTTTCCGTGTCACCAACTAACAGTTCAGTGGTTAGGAACAGATAGGTACTTTTAAGGCTGATCTAATTGATATTTTTAACGCTAGCCTTAGATACATTATTGCCAAGCAAGAATATGATAATTATTTCTTATTTCTATACTCATGTCTACCAAATCAAATACTCATTCCAAAACTTCGTTTGTGTGATGTTGTCATCAATGTGCTATTAATACTTCATCGTTATGTGTCCTTAGAAAGATTTAGTTGAATCAATTGAGTGCTAGCTTTAACTCTGTTTTAGTCATGGTTTGTTTTAGATATGTCGTTTTATAAAGGTGTTACACTCCCGTCCTACATTTTTACCATACAAAGGTTACATCATCTAGTGTTAGAACCTTATTCACTCCAAGTGCGAGGCCCTCAGGCTTTCTGCTATGGTAGGGACGCAGCAATGCCTGGACGTGGAGTCGCTTCTAATTTAATTAATTATTTCAGGCAACAAAGGCCTATACAATGTATACCTTCAAGACTAACATTCCTGCTTCTAATTTAATTAATTATTTCAGGCAACAAAGGCCTATACAATGTATACCTTCAAGACTAACATTCCTAAAATAACAACATTAAAATATCAAAACAAATATAACACTATTTTGCCGGCGTGTGCGCAACTTGGTGTCCGGTAACGGTCCGGTTGGGTTTTAGCTTCTCAGTTGCGTTGCCGGCCTATCGTTAGTTTGACTATCCAAAGTGGACCTCGAAAATCATCTTTAATATCGATAGGTCGATAGTATTATTGGTGTTTTCTATGTATATGTATGTATTTACAAAAAAAAAAGAAGTATATAAGTATGTTTATAACCGTTGTCTGGTTACCATAGTACAAGCTTTGCTTAGTTTGGGACCAGATGGCGCTGTGTGAAATGTCCAAGGATATTTATTTATTTATTTATACATTAATTTAGGGCAATACTATCGACATTTTAGAATAAAAGGTGTCTCAAAACTGTACATTACCGCCTAGTTCGTGATCATTCTTGTCGAAAAATTATTTATGTATTGTTTATCTTGAAACCTTTAGCATGGTTTTATTTATTTTATTTTGATAATGAAATTGTGTGTTTTGAATTGTACTCTTAGACACAGAGACTTTAACGACATAAAATATTTTTATATCATAAATAAAATTATTATTCTGATGAACAAAAAGATATACATTTTCTTCTCAATATTAGAAATAAGTTAAACTACCTAAATATGTATTTTTGTAAGAGAAACCAGTGTGCTGATTTTGTGTGATGAATAAAAAATATTGTTTTGCAAAACATGTGTATTTTATTGACTGTTAGTTATTCTCAATGTTTAATTCTTTGCAATTAGGATTTTTCAGGTGCATTTTATATTAGGTAAGTATTATTTATTTTTATTTTTATGGTTTCTCTACCCACTTTTATTTCAGTTGATTTTAGTCTTCATTTTGATCCTGTATTTACGCATATACCTAGTGTCATCTGGCAGGTTATATTAGAACACACATGTACAACGTTTTAAAAATACCACTAGATGGCGCTAAGCAATACTCTAAATTCCATACACACCGCTAGGTGGCAGGACTTGTCGGCGGAAATGGTTGCTAAAAAATTAACCAGCGCAACTTTACATCTTAAATCATTTTTTTTTACTTATCTCTCCTTTAGTTGATACTATTGAGGTTACCGGCGCCTGACCATCTCATTATCATCCCGCCGTTAAGATGACGCCCGCGGTCCGCCTTCCTGCTTTTACGTCTCCACTTTGCAAGGTCTTGGGCATCCTTTGTGGACAGTTGATTGGCATTCATATTATAATCTTTCACGACGTCAAGTCAGCACTTTTTGGGTCTTCCTTTTCAGCTGGGGCCCGGCGGAGGCGGCATGGCTAGTATGACAAAAAGGAGGATACCTATGGGAGTCATAATAAGCCATAAAAAAAGTTTCTAACATAATTCGATATAGTGAGGTAGGTTGAAGTGGCAATAACAAGAAATTGTACTTATGAACTAGTGCTCAGATTAAGTAAAATTATAAAAAAAAACATTTCCTAGGTATCAGCTGTTACTATAAGTACCTACTATAAGGTTTATCATCATCATTCCCACGGTTTTCCACATCGACCGATCACAAGCGGTCTGCATCCAGTGTGATTCTGCGATCTTTACAAGGTCCTCTGTCCATCGTGTCGGTGGACGTCCCACGATGCGCCTTTTGTCGAATTACTGTACCTAAGGTTGATAAAATCTAATTTTCTGCTCACGTCTGAGTAGTAATTGGTGGAATCGTGTTCTAAGCGGCGCCTTTGAGGAAAAAAACCTACCTTTACTTACTGGAAGTCTATCCATCGAAGACTTGCAGTTTCTTGAATCTTATCATTTTTGAGTAGACAAATACCTAAAGATTTGATATTAAAATAATAGTTTATAGCCTTAACTCGTTCCTGAAAGAACCGGTTTTACCTGCGTAATGTGTAACAGTTTTTTAATATTGTAAATATTTATTGTAAACTTACGATCCATTCTGCCAAGTGCCACTTTAAAACGAAAATCGCTTGCAAGCAATACAAAAAAAAAAACGGGTGTCACTTTAAACAAAAGATAACGCGAGGTGCAGGCGATTTCACCTGTTTAGGTGGTCAGGCGCGAAATACCGCAACCGATAAACTATTACCTATATAAACGTAGGTACTTAAGTATCTATTATTTGATGTTTATACTAAACGCTAAAATGAAAGTCTCCGATTCGACTCTACCGCACAAAATACGTAATTTTTCTCCTCCTTTTCAGATTCATAACGTTTAAACATAGACCATGAAATTAATAACCGATGTTAGCGATGTTGTCTGGCAGACGGAACCACATAAATTATGCACTTAGTTTTATGCATGCTGTTAAGTTCTGGTGAAAATGCTGTGGGTATGTATTTGGTATTACTTGGTCTGCACGCTACCAGTGGGCGAGCAGTTATTATAACTACGTAATTATTACAGAAAAACAATAATTTACGAGACAATCGTATCAAAAAACAAAACGATTGATAGTTATCTAGGTAGGACGTTTGTAAATACAGGGGTTAAACATCCTACCGGGGTAGATTCCCTACTACTAGGAGTACCTATGTTTTCATACATTTGTACCCGCTTAATACGATTCGTCTCGTGTTTGCTTTGTAGAAGGTAGGTACGCTGTACGCGTCTTTTTGGATGAAACTTGTAATTATTGATGAAAAAAAGGTCTAAAAAGACAAGTTCAGGTGCAAATAGAACACCAATCTGCATTATTGAATTTTTTGAATCAGTTGCGTCTATATTTCGTTTACTTTTGTTAATTTTTTACTTGTTTGTATTTGCATTTTGTTAATTTATCTGTACATAAGGGTAAGTCATTAAGGTTGATTCTGGCGAGTAAATATTTTTTTTTCCCTGTTACATAGGTGGCTTATAACACGTTTTTGTCTGGGTCCCTACAGAATTGTATTTTACTGTAAGTACCTACTTTAAGTAAGTATATATATGTGCGACTCTACCTTATTGTAAGTATATTTTAGTTATAATATGAGGATGAGTGACTGCTATTCGTATAGGTATAGGTATACCTATACTAATACAAGTAATTTACAAGCATGAATATATCGTTTGTTTTACCTGATGTAAATTAAAATGTAGACTTCTTTCATTAGATTTTAGAAGGTGTACTTACTTATTTAAAACAAGATTTTGTAGGTAGCTTATATGAATAGCTGCTATGGAATTAAAACACAGGGCCAATAAAATTAAATGTTTGTAAATAAGTCTTGTAGCTCTTTTAAGATAAGTTCCTTTTTAGATATTAATTTATAAAAGCGACAAAGGGCAAAAGGCCTCAAAGTTATTAGCCAAGATGTGTTAGTGTGTGTGGAGCCTGGTAGGTGGTAGTATTGAAGGTATTGTTTGTTTGCTTTGCTTGTTTAATAAGTGAGTATTATTTTCTACTTTTGTATGGATTTTATAGCCCCACTGCTACTACCAGAAGATATGTAGGAGGTAAGATGAAGATGATGAAGATATAAGTATCTACCTATTATAGAATATTTAACACATTAAAAATATAAACCTACTTATAACTATTCTGCATTTTGATTCGTTGATGGGTGTTATTATTTCTTAGTTAACCTTTATAGGGGTTGAAATTCATAATGGACCTATCTTACATCACCTTTTTTAAATCTATAAATTAATATAAAAACACTATAGCCGATGTAAGAGATCGTATTATTTAAGGGTTTGCAATTATTTTAGAAATTTTCAATCATGTTATTTATTATTATCATTTGTCTCAAGACAAAATGTAGTTTGGTAACATATTCAGAATCTTATAATAATATTTTTGTTTTGCTTTTAAACATGGTGAGCACCTATATCAGGTCTTAAAAGTGAATAATCATGTTTTATCGATGTAACGATAGGCAAACATTCGTACCTACATTTTGCAACGCAGTGAAAATAATATCGTCTCCGAGCTCTGACTATCTGCTACTCATAAAAGTAATTATCTACCTACAAACGCAAGCAAATTCTAGCTCAGAGAAATACCGGACTTATCACGGCAATAAAGAAAACGAAAAGCCAAGAATAACGTACGTCTCGAAGGCGGGCAAGTGTCTACATAAACATAACCTGCACACGCCCCCAGTCAAAACAACCTCGAATGCTGAGCCAAACCATAAAATAAGACACCCGGGCGAGCTAGAGACGCAACCGAAAAATCCAGGCTCTATAATTATGTTCAGCTACCACCCGATCTACCGGCGAGCCAATTTAAATTTACTGCGAACACCGCACGTGTCCCACAAAATGAAATCCCACTACCGCACAGAAACACGCACGAAAAAAGGCCCAGAAAAAACAAGTCGCAGGCGCCACCCCTCGGCCGCTAGTGGCTGCCTACCAGAGCCACGCCCGTTTCGGAACGCTACCCTTTCCGTCTCGCTTGCGTTCTCACTCTATGTCTATTTGCGTCCTTGTCTGTGGTGTGGTGGCGTTTGAAAACTGCAGCTTTTTAGGCAGTACGCGTTTGGTAGTCGCGCGTGTAGGTGCGTTGTGCGGCGCGCGAGCCCGCGGTGTGTCTGTGCAGTGCCGTGTAGAGGTGCCGAAGTGGCGGGTTTCCTTGCCGCAGGACGGGGGGCCCATGCCCCCTTCCACCAACACCACATTGGTAAAAGTTAGTGTCCTGTGATATCTGAGGACCATTTTCTGTCTATGGTTGCGTGGAACTGTGTATGTGCTTGACGATGCGGACATATGGAGGTTATTTATTGTTTTTGTTTGTTGTTTTTATGTGTATTTTGATAACTCAAAGTTTGAAATGACGAAAGCAAGAAATCCTAACTCATATCAGTAAGATTAGAACTATCCTTATCTGTTTATTCGTGAATTATCTTATACCTTTTTATATTAATCTATGGTATGAGGTAGATAGGTAGGTTCTTTATAAGATTGAAATTGATATTGATAATAAGGCTAAGAACTTTAGTCAGCCTATTTGCTATACATTTACCATCATGATGTGTACAAGATAGAGACAACTCTACATTTAGATAGGTAGGTTATACACTCAAATTATTATAAGCATTACTTCACAACAAAGCACTAACTATACATTACATAGGTACTTATGTTGTGAGACAACGATATTTATAGTCACATTAATCCAACACATAATTTTGTTTGATTTATGGCTGTATGAACACTTTCAAATAGGCCTACTTAGAAAAATCATAAAGCACACAAAATAATTATTCCAAGATGCATCATTAATACACCACATCAGCAGTAAAAATATAATAATAATATTACGGACAGATAATTTGCACAGTGACGATAAAAAAGAAGGTTATAGCGACGACCGTTTTAAACAAACGCAAGCTCAAAATCTTAGTTTGCTAAAAGTAGAAACGTAGGCTATAGCCCTTGCTACGCCACTGGATGGACTGGACTGGACTGGTTTTACCTAAATAAATAAATATTATAGAATTAAAAATATATATTAAACCGAGATCAATACAAGTACTTATATTATCAAGAAATCTATCAATCAATAACGAATAATAAATTAATAATGCTGATAAATAAAAACCACATTCTCGACAAGTGGATAGAACTTTCAAAAAGCGCATTAAAAAAGAAGAAAGGAAACCACAAAAATAAGAAGTAACACAAAAATAACAATACAACAAAGCAGGTGAACAGAAGTTTTTAGGCTCAACTGTTATTGTAAGTAATCCTGTAAAAAACTTGGGTGTCGTATCTTTTGTCTTTTGCAATGGTATTAGAAACAATGAACTTCAATAGCAAAAACTTCAGGCGCGTGCTAAAAATGTTTGAGAGAAAATGTTTTGCATGGAAGTCGTAAAAAGTATCTGCAAAAAAGATTTTCTACTAAAAAGTAAAAAATATGAATAATAGGTGCTTGTCCACGTTGTAGAAAATTGCTAATTGAAAGTGCCTCGAATAGTTTAACTGGGAATACGAATAGTTCTGTTTTTTTTTGTTTTATTAAAATTATACAAAAAAATGGATCCATTTTTTTGTATTTCTATAAAGTCAGTACGAATAAAAATAATTTAGCAGAGTTAATGACAGTTATGTAACGGCATGTTTCACCATCGACAAATAATAAGCACCAACGAATAATTCGAATATGGAATGTCATTTTGTATGTATTAATGAATAGATAACGTTGACAGACACTTATTAGGATACATGTTATTCTTAAAAAAAAAATATATTAAAATGTCCCACCATGCAACACAACGCAGGAGCCAACTTGATTTTTTTTTACTCCCTTATCTAATTGAAATAAAAAAAAATGAGTTTGAACCTCTATCGTGAAATAAAAAGGAAATTCGTGTCAATGTAGCTAATAATAATTAAAAAGAAGATGTCTTACACGCTGCCAGTATGCAAATACTCGTTGATACGGTACTTGTGGTTGTGACTATAAAACTAATAGAAAAAGTCAACAATGTAATAAAGTAACACCTGTCTGTGGCGGTGAGCTAATAAGTCAAGCCTTATTGCTTATTAGTAAGCCCGGATCCCGGGACGTGCATGTAAATCGTTTTAGTGGTTTTCCAGTAATTGGATGACAAATAGACCTCAGTTTTTGCGCTAAAATGTATTGTAATCACCACCTTTTCCACCTCACTATTTAAAACATGTGAGAACTTCGATGTGGTAATCATTGTTTTTAGATTACAGTGTGTATAGCATGTTGTTGCATTGATATAAGATTTCATGTCCATAATAAAAAGCAGAAAACTGAAATCATATTTCAAAAGTAATAAATATTATTGGTAGAGATAGAATTTATATATTCAATTATTCATTAGAGCTTATAAAACATGTCGAAAGCTTAATGCAAATTAATGTCTAGAAATTGTGCTCAAGAATTTAGAAAACTATTTATTAATACAGGACTTCATATTGGATACTGTTCTGAATTTCATGTTAATTCCTGTTAATATTTATTGTCCTGTAATTCAATGTTAGTAGGATAAAAATACAATTGTAGCTCATATTTCTTATGACATGCTACCTTACAAACATCCTTATAGCCAAATTGTACAGTTTGCTGGGATTTTTTATTTATGATTGATTGATTTTATGCAAATAACGTATGTTGACGATATCGTTATAAATTCTCAAACACCAAAACTCTCATGAGGTGAGAAATGTAAACAAGAAATGAGATTGTCTTCGACAACTTACTTTAAGCCGGCTTAAGTCCACTAGACGGATTATGGATATTAGGTGTAAAACCAAACCGCTACAAGGTGGCATGTAAGCTCTTTCTAGAAACACCTTTTAGACGATTAGATGTTTTACTGTTAGAAATTATTGTTTAGTCTCTCATTTTAGGATCAAAGATTTTTTTAATGATTAAGACCTTTGTAGATCGCAATGAAAGACAAAAACATGGTGAATAGTTATAACAGTTTTTTAATCAAAATTAGGCTTTAGTTTAAAAGTTTGGTACCTTTAGTACCTACAAAAAGTGGAGAAACAGTTTCAAAACCTGGATGAAAATTTTGCACCATAATATTTTGAATATGAAAACAAATTAAGTAGTTAGTTTGATTTGTGATCCTGTTAAAGCGTTTAGCCACAATTCAATTGTCCTTACGAATAATGGAATTATTAATGATTGCTTATTAATAGTACTGTGGTAGCAATGAACTTGAATGCATCGACGGATCGTTTGCACACAATGTATGATTTGCACCTAAATTGAATATTTACCAAAACGGGGCCGTTTTTATTCAGCAATAAAATACAAAACAACTATCCGGCACAGTTTAAATTTTATAAAGTTTTGGAAGCATTGTATAAAATCCCGTACAATAATTTCACTACTTAGAAGAATTTGTTTTGGATTATTTCTCATTATTTGAAAATGAAGATACTTTGTTATGTACTAATTAGTCGTTGCTTGAAGGACTAAGGAAGGACTTAATTTTGTGTTTTTATTAGCAGCTTCAAAGCAACTCTTAGGTAGGTTCTGATTTTGGAGGTAAAAGGACTAGCGCAGTATCATAATTAAATGGGTATGCGCAGATAAAATACGCATTTAGCATTAACGACGACTTAGCATCGATGTAACAAATTAAATTGGGTACGGCCTATACTGACTTATTTTGAATCCCAAGTGAGCTGACTCAGTCTAAAAGAGATACCACTGTCAGCTCATTATTTTTATTCAAAAAATCTACAGCCCTAAACAGCGTGACAGCGGCCAACTTTAAAAAATCATACGCACCACTGCATGCCCGCAACCGCAGTAAATCGTCGTCACAGAACGATTTTTGAACGCAGTCTGAAATGGCGCGCGACCAATCGGACATTCAGATTTGAATATGGAATATTAAACTTAAACCGCCGCGGCGACCTTCATAAATTTAGCCAATAAATGTCATAAGCTCAAAACGCTCGCGACGACTAAAAAAATACACTCGGATTGTTAAAAGGGTTTCAGTTGACATACGGTGTTTTTTAAAGGCGCACGCTTGTGAGGTGTCAAAATTTTTCGGCGAGCATAAAATTGATGAATAAATAAATCTGACAATTAAAAATGGTACTTATTGTGTGCTTCGTTTCTTCTTGGTGAAACTTTTTGCACACGTGATTTATTGGTTATGTTTTAATATTTCTCAGCCGTGTGCCTTAGGTGTCCCACTATCTTAAAAAGGAGACACACTTATCATGTGTTCCACGCCTTGTTCAAGATTTATGCCGACTCAAAGATTCTTTTATTAGATTTTTTCTTAATTTATAGATTTTGCTTCAAGCTTAGGCACCTTAGCTGCTATGTAGGTATGAGTAACACGCTAACGTTTATTTCTTACAATCGTTACGCGTTGCCCGGTAATAACATATGCTAATAAAACTTTATTCAACCTAAGCTTTATCGATCGTAAAACTCAATCCCATTATGTTTCTAGCTGTTCTTTGCTACCAACTTTATGATGGAATGGAGTATTGTGGGGGTACACTGAGGCATATAAAAGTGCTTAGCTCTCATTCAAACAACAGCGGGCCTCTATTATTACAGAATACCTACTTATATGTGGCTCTTAGAATAGTTTTAATTGTGTTAGCGTCTTTATAGTCGTATAAATAGGGCTTAGATTGAAGGTTGTATGTAATTTCGCGTGGTTCGCGCTGTGCATTCTTAGGCGCGGCCCGTTGAGTTTATGACTGCGCAAGAGCATGTAGGCAGTTTTGATCCTACAAGCTGTGTAGTTCCTTCCAATATGGCGGCCGGTCAATGTGTTAGTAAAATAATTGCGAGATGCATGTCTTTGCAATTGTAGTTTCTTCTTTTTTTCTATAAGTATTTAGAGTTTTCTTAGTTCTAAATTCTGTTTAGGTTAGTATGTGATTTCGGTTAAACGTCTCCTAATGGAGCACGTTCTAAAATTTCAGCAAGTATTTAATCAAGGCAAATTTAAAAAGTTATGTTATTATAATAATCAAATCTGTGATAACTTTTGATACAAATTACTAATGTAGGTAACTAAAAAAAGATTCAAGTCCGTACTTTTTATAAATTTCCATTAGTATTTTGTTACATTTTTCTGGCAGTACGTTAAAATAAAAAAAAGGTATTTTACGTGATAGAGATAACACTTGCCGATCGATGGGCTTGCCAATATGTGGATGGCCGAGTGGTTTCAGCATTTGCCCATATGTGTTATCAAGCCGCGGCGGTTCGATTCTCTGCTTAACAGAAGTCGCTTTTTCCACGTGCCATTCACAAATCGTCCGCAAATCCCTCAACTCCCCTCTCTTTCTTCACCAGGACGAGGCGAGGCAGGCGGCGCGATGGCCTGCGCCGGCTGCGAGAAGCCGATCTTGGACAAGTTCCTTCTGCACGTGCTCGAGCGCGCGTGGCACGCGGCGTGCGTGCGATGCGCCGACTGCCGCGCGCCGCTCGCCGACAAGTGCTACTCTAGGGACAACAAGCTCTTCTGTAGGAATGACTTCTTTAGGTGAGTCTAAAGCTACCAACCACCTTGCTTCACTGTAGAAGCTGATTATGGACCTACCAACATCTGTGTTTTGAGAAGCTGATGTTGTATCAGTTGTATTGACGCGGGCTAGAGCGCGATTGGTAATAAATGCTTCTCTAGCGACAACAAGCTCTTCTGTGGAAACGACTCTCTTGAGGTAAGTAAGTCCTTGAGCTACCACCCTTCTTGCATCTCTATACGAGCTGATGTAGCATCAGTTGCGTCTCCACGTGCTCGACGGTGCTAGAAAAGTAATACTCTAGGGACACTGTAGGAACGACTTCTTTAGGTAAGTCCATAACCTACCATCGTCAACCATCCTACATGCTAAGAGAAGCTAATGTAGCAGTTGTGTGTGGAGTGCGCGTGGAAACGAGTGCTACTATAGGGTCAACAAGCTCTTCTATAGGAACGATCTTCTTTAGGTAAGTCCTTAACCTACCACCGTCTCCTACATGCTAAGAGAAGCTGATGTAGCAGTTGTGTCTACATGAGCGTGGCAACAAGTGCTACCCTAGGGACAACAATAGCTCTTCTGTTGGAACGATCTTCTTTAGGTAAGTCCATAAACTACCATCATGAACCATCCTACATGCTAAGAGAGGCTGATGTAGCAGTTGTATCTAAAGTGCGCGTAGAAACAAGTGCTACTCTTGGGACAATAAGCTCTTCTGTAGGAACGACTGCTTTAGGTAAGTCCTTAACCTACTATCATCAACCATCCTACATGCTAAGAGAAGCTGAGCAGGAGCAGGAGCTGTAGCAGTAGTGTCTGGAGTGCGCATGGAAACAAGTGCTACTCTAGGGACAACAAGCTCTCCTGTAAATGAATTATTCTTCAGATTTAAGATGTTTATGTATTATTTATTGTTTATGGTGTGCAATAAAGTATATTTATTATTAATAATAATAAATAATTAAATATTAATCCAGACAGCACTCGCTATGTCTAAAATGCACTTTTTTTACTTTACTCACAGACCTGATAACAGTATCAGTTTTATAACTCTATTATTATGCCTTTCCTCCTTTGAAGTGCTTACCGAAAAAAACAAAGTGCCCGTAATAGCCGGCACTTATACAAAAAAAGTGACCACCCGTCACAAGAAGCATAGATACCCTTAATTAACCACAATTTTCTCTATGGCCAACATCAAAAGGGCCGTTATAATATTGTTAAATTATATGGCGCCAAAATTTTATAAAAAATTAAACAATTTCGTGTCGCAGGGCAAGCATCACCGGAAAACGGTTCACTTACGACTTCCGCGGGCATAATGGATCAATTTTGTTTATTTTAGGGATGTATCACTTTTTTGTACAAATATTGAAGGGATAAAGAAATTATTGGCAGCAGCTGTTGTTGAACTGTCTTTGCCTATATGCAATGAAATTCTGGGAAAATTATCTCTGCCAACGTCTACCGACCGTTATAGTACTCATACCACAAAACTCAGGCTATATGTTTTGATCAGAACTAAAATGATATTTATGTTATAAGTGAAAGAACATAAGTTATATGGTTTTACATGTTATATTTCCCTGACTTTTCCTGATAAGAAATACATACAACAGTTTTCAATACTTTATATTTTGAGAAAGCTTATAATATCTAATACATTTAAAGCTTATTAATTTATATAACGTGAATAATACGGATAGGTTATACTACGGCTACGGCTCTCACCATTTGATTTGAAGTCCCGCCAAGCATTTCGATGAGCTGTTCGTGTGACATTTCGTGAGTGACGTCATTTCCGCTTGTCGTCGGCAGCCATTACCGCTTTAGTTTACGTTCCTATTTCAAATTGTTTCGATGAGTTTGTTTTTTTGTTTGTGAGTGCATATTTCCGACCAGTATTCGATAATAGAGTATAGAAACGTGTTCAATTTAATTTTATTAAAAGGATAATAATTAAAAAGGATTTAGTTACATTAACTTCATAGTGATGTAGTGCATGTATGTAGAACGTTTTCTTTAAAAATACTACAGGGGCATGTACGTTAGTACATATGGTATATTAATTGGTCTATTCAATTAGGTTCTTTTTAAAATAAGGTTAGGATGAATTAAATTTTTATTATTTACATCGTAAAATGCCAAGTGAATACTTAATTCAGAAAAAAATACCCCAACATTAATTACTCTCACAAAATTAAATAAACTCCGTTAATTGCTTTTCTAGGCGATTTAGTTACAACAACATGATCATCCATCAAATGCTAATGTCCAGTTATTCATAGTCGTCACGTCACCAATCATTCACATAATTTTTATTTCTTATGCCCAGTTAATTTAAATGTTCCCTATGTACATAATTTAAACTACGGGTAAATATTTGAGTTTTGTTTCCTAAAGGATACAAATAAATGTAAGTTTATTAAATAACAAATCATTATTTATTTTCAAACAGGATTAAAATGAAATCGAATTTCATTTGGGGCTAAGACTAATTGGTCGGGTGATTTTAGTTTTGGCTTAAACCTAGTACTTACTATTTTTTGTAATAGCGGGGAAAAGATTTTTAACTATTCCCTTATCTCTATTTATAGAGTCCACCATATTCAGCTAGCTCCGCAATTTCTTGAATGCAAATTTTTAAAGTTTATTACGACCGATCTTAGTTTACCTGCCTCTCTGAAAGTGATATAGCATATCCTTAATAAATAAGCCATCGTCTTTCTGACCCTTAATGTCATCAGTTCATCATAACTCATCGTATTGTCTTAAAGTAATTTGAGAAATGAAAAGAGCCCGAGGCTGGCGTCCTCACTGCACTCATAAAACATTCAATAGACAGGAGAATAATTAAAAATACTCCACTTGGTTTTTATAAGCTTTATTCTGCTGAAGAATTAAATTAGATACTCATCATTTGATTGTTCTCCGCAAATGATGAAACATTTCATAATTTTTAAGTTATTCATTTTGTTACGGCTGCAAATAACGTTTTTTTAAAGACCAAATAAAAAAAATAAGATGACAGTTGCAGCACTGATGTCGCTTTTGTTTGCTTTCATTTTATCTTTTTTAATCTTTTTTAATTATGAATTTAGTTTTTACTTCCGGGATTTAAATTCAATCGGAAAAGGTTTTGTTCGATCTAGATTTGAATTTCAATAGAACGAAATTGGCGCCAACAATCGGATATCCAAGATGGCGTATTGCCAGTGTCGTGCTCGTACGTAGCCAAACCGAATCATGTTTTATGCATGCGGCCTACATCGTTTATGCAAATTGTCGCTGTAATAATTCAGAGCGATGATAAATTAATAAAAAATGCAGGATAAGTACGTAGGTTCTCATATTGGTTTCAAAACTTTTTTAATCCCACTGTTTTCAGTTTTAAATGACATGTTGACCCCAACCATCTTAACACCTTTTTCCTACCCTGTCTCTCAATACTAACATGATCGATCATTTTAATAAAAGGATTATTAATTTAAGTAGTATCTATATGTTCATTCATAGTTTAAAATACAGATCTTCTCGGCTTGGTAGGGTGCATACTCATTATCACTACAACATACATGACATGTTTCAGAAGAAATTAATTGAAAAGGTAAACTTTATAATAATGTATAAACATTAAGTTGACTAAGTGGGACTTGCGCACGATGATTTAACCCAGGATTACTCTAAGTTAATCCTGGGTTAGCGTAATCCTGGGTTAAATAATCGTGCGCAAGTGGGCCTATAATCATAACTATGCTATGTGCACATAGCTATAAAGTGTTATTTCACAATGTTACAGGCATAACTTTATATATTCAACATTGCATTGGGGGTTGTCTTGTAAATTGTTGGGAACCACTGGCTTATAGATCAAAACCGCAGTACGTGTAACAACAACAAGTAACAGGGTCCGTGTGTGTATTGCGGTAAGCGGAACAAATTGGAAACTGTTATATTACTCGATAATCCTGGCTTCTATCTATTGGAGTTCACAGGTTGTAGTTTGGTCAGCGAACAAGATGCGAAATATTTGTAGTTCTTTAAGTTTCAACTACTTTTCAGACTATATATTTTATAAATTAATAATAAAAGTTAAAAAGTCACATTATATGACCTTACTCAGTACTAAATATGTGTTTGAGATAAGAAAAAAACTTAGTCCTGGCAAACCTAGGTAAAACTAATAATGAACAATGGTTTTGGACCTAGTTTGAGCTTAATCATGACGTAAAAACAGAGATGATTTTCTCATATTGTATGTTTAATATAGTTATTTACGAGATTTAATCGCAAAAAAGTATAAGTGTATAGTGTTCAAATCTTATGGATTATAAGATAAACAATTAAATAAGTACTGTAAGTCACATAAATTATTTCTTAGTGCCACAACACAATCGCGCATATTCATGGATGAATCTTGGATAAATATCAATAATTGTTTTGAATTTAAATTAAATCTCAGTAAATCCATAACGAAGGTGTTAAGTACTTATTTATGTACAAAACCTTAACAAATCAAAATAATGTGCTACATAGTTATCAACAAATCCCTTGTATGGAAAATCTAATATTGTTATAAAATGTAATCAGCTAAATCTTACCGTTTGTTGTAATGTAAGCTTAGTAAGAATCTAGGTAAATGTGAAAAATAATTGCATTACATATTCTTAATGAAGCATTGAAATTATGTTGCACTATCTGATAAGTATATTGATATCATTTAAGTATTATGTAATTATACTTAGTTGCTATTATTAGTGAACTAGCGGTCCCAGCGAACTTTGTTTCGCCCCCCGCCCCGTTCCGCCCCGGCCCCGTTTTATTTTCTTTTTTATATTTCTTTGCTATAAACCTCACGGAGCCCGAGACCTTTCGAACAAATGCAAAACCGTGGAAATCGGTTCGTGCGTTCTGGAGTTATAGCGTCAGGAAGGAAAACTCGAATTATTTTTGTACATATAGTAGATGTCTGTCTGTTGGTTAGATCGATATGAATTAAATTAGTTATGATTCGGAGAGATTCTAGCGTTTTTTTAAAATTCTGTAAGTAGAAACGGGACATCAATCTAGTGAAACTCCGAAATCGGTAGCGATTGAACAGGTGATAAATATCGATAGAAATCGTTACCATTGCGGGCCGTGGCGGCTCGCTGATTGGCACTGACCCACAAACGCGGTAATCGCTCTCAAACATTAAAAAGTTACCGAAACGCCGCTAGATACAGAATTTGTAAGATTAATTAACATTCATTGGATGCGTAGTAGTAGCAGTACTTGTTATGTTATTTATACCTCTAGATCCAAAACGTTAAATTGGTAGCCCGTTTTTAAGACGGAATAAACGTAAATATAGGCTTGACATATAATCAACATCAGTTTTTTACCAATTATGTTGGGTTAAGAGATATAAATCATTTATCGGTATATAACTAAGGAGAGAAGATACATAGTATGAGAAATAAATAAAAATACAAGAACCTTGAATATAATAGATAATTTTAAAAACATCTTTTGCTTGCCATTTTCTTAGCTCACGTATGTAATCAACTTTTTCGGGAAATTAATACCGATGATTTGCAATGCAAACGATTCTCATGTCGTTTTATTCTCATCATCAGAATGTTGGTCATTTGCCATCGTAGACCAACATTAGCGCCAACGTTTGGGCAAATTGACGAATGGCTTGATGTGATTTTTAATTTGTGCGCTGTTGAAAGTTATGAATGATAATTATGATGAATGTCTTGTTGGTTGATGGATGAAGTACCTGCGTCTGTTTGGAATGTATTCTAGAATGTTTTGTGATGTTATAGGTTACTTATTCTTTTTATAGACATCTAAGCTTAAGCGAGTCAATATTATAATAGTTCTAATGTATTTTTTTATATTACAGTCTGTGAGTTATCAGCTGAGTCTTATCAGTGTCATGATATCTCGTTTACACATGCCAATAATGCGGCGCGATACATATTCTCACCTTTGTTGACTTAACTACAGCCTCGCGACTCAGTTGCTAACGCGTCGACTTTTGTAAGTTTAACTATACCTAGACGTCCTCATAATCAAAACTGTCAGAAAAAGAACATACCCATACATCCATAATTTAGGCAGGTACTCAATTGAACACATTTCTTACTTTTATTTCAACGTTTGATGCTTAAGGCTGAATTTGAACTCATTATTGTTGACCAACTTACTTACCAACTTCAGTTTTTTCGATTCCTCATTCTAAAACCAACATTCCTCCACAGGCGATACGGTACAAAATGCAGTGGTTGCGGCCACGGCATATCACCTTCTGACCTGGTCCGCAAGGCCCGTGAGAAGGTTTTCCACCTCAACTGCTTCACGTGCCTGGTCTGCAGGAAACAGCTGTCGACCGGCGAAGAGCTCTACGTGTTAGATGACAACAAATTCATATGCAAAGAGGATTACTTGGCGGGGAAAGCGCCGACGCATTGTGAGTTTACCTTTTTCTTACCGGCCAGTGTTTTTGCACTTACTACAAACCTTTTTTACAGTGATTGAAATCTTCATAAGACAAGCAATTTTTTTTACTAAATGGTCATGTGATTCAAATTCAAGTCACTAAAGAGCTAAGTAAGTAAGTTATTACAACTTTATAATAAATCGTATATATGCACTATACTATAATGTGCGTGCTACGAAAATTATTCGTAGCAACTACGAAAACTTTTATTTCAAAATAGTTCCTAATTTACACCAATTTAACAGCGTATAAAATCCAATATGGCGAATCAATGGAATGAAAAGAGTGTCATTGAATAAGATAATTCAGTTACAGAATAGCCCATTATTTGTTCGCACACAATTTCATACAAATTAGAAAGGAAATAGTACATGTAACTATCTACATTTCAATGTCGCTCCAGATTACATCAAAATTAGCCATTCTTATCTGCAAACATTATTTACGTAAGTTCCAATCAAATATCGACATATACAACCGCATCACGTATACAATGCTATGTAGCTATATGAAAAAATAAATTAGGTCTTTTATTGCCCTCGCCTCGCTCGCGCCCAATCGTAAGCGAATAATTACTTTTCTAAAACACGACCACGTCTCCTTCAATTTCCGAACGTGACATGTGAGAATTGCATTCAGTTTAAAACGCGTTTTTTATTGTTTAAGAACGTATCGAGGCAACAATAAAACTCGGAGCACCCATTTTGAAATCCGATTTTTCGATCAATACGAACCGTAACAGAATCCAAATGGAAAAAAAAGAAAGAATAAAGCAAAGGCGATGGACAAAAAGCCAACCGCATTACACATTAGCCACGTCTCCATGCGGCAGTGGCATAGACAACTTTTTTATTTCTTCTCGTGGCTTTGTAAACGTCAGTGCCTCGTGATATAAAAAAACGAGTGGTGGTAAGATAGAGTCGTGAGTGATAGATGCTCTTTTCGTGGCTCCTAGTATAAATATTATGATTAGGGGTTTACAATTCACACCCCTTGGTTATGAAACTTGAGAAAGGTCCAAGTGGGCGTACACTCTAATTTATACATAAGTCTTTAGGCAGCAGTCTCATTAGAACTTAAAACTTTGTTATTAGAATCTTTGCTTGACTTAAAAGGCAAAAAAAGTAAAAAAAAATACTATTGAACAATGGATTCGGTCCTAGTTTGAGCTAAAGTGTGATACAAATCAATAGACTATCTTCTCATATTGTATGTATACATTTACCTACATGAGCACAGTAATAAGGCATGCTAGAAATAGGCCAATGTCAAAAAAAAAATAAGTGTATAGCGAAACCAGACCATTGTAACTTTGTCAATAAGTATTAAGTTCCGGTATTTCTTGTTTAGTAGGTTGTCTTGTATCCAATGTTAATGTATTCCGTTTGTGCTACTGTATCTTTTACGGCTTTGAATATCATTAAATAGATAAACAGCTTAACACAAGTTAACTGTGTACTCTACATTTGTATGGGAATATTATGGAGTCGTCTCCATATGGCATGTTTGACAGTTGTAGAGCGTAGAAACAAATAGCATAACATGTCTTTTATATTGCATGAATGTTACTTAATTATTATTTAATTAGTAATTTGTATAGCACAAGTTCATTATACTATAAACTACGATTAAGAAGTAACCGGCATCTTAATCTATAGAAATTATCTATTGGTAATGGTATACCCTAATTTTACTACATCTAATCCATTGTACGTATATTAAATACCTATTTACCTGTAAATTAAAGTATAATAAAAGCGCTTTAGAACCACCTTCAAGCATATGCAATTATACATACACTCTACAAAAGGTAAATACAACAAAAAATCAACCCTACCAATATAAGCCTATTCAAAAATACGACTAAAATTAAAACTGGCCACATAATGTCGAATGTTTTGGATAAAAAAAAAAACAACAACTCCGTTTGCGCAACATGTGCTAGCCCGCGGCGTCGCGCTCGTGTTTGCGCTCTGTAATTGCGTTTAGACATTGTTAGAGCGGAATGGTTAGCAAATAAACTTGCGGGGATCAATCGACCGTAGTGATCATGTTTTCAAAATGAGATTGTGCTCAAATTTTTTGCCTAACTAGGAAAAGGGTATGATTTGAATAACATGCTAAGTACATATAGTATTGTGAAATTTCCTCCCTTTAAAGCATCGCACGTTGGTAGCCTTTTTCCATTTAAACATTATACTCGTATGTATTATCTATTTGAATTTTGAAGAAAAAAAGGCCCTATTAAGTATTTGTTACAAGTTTGTAATGAGTAGTTACTATAGATATCTATATTAATTTGAATCCTTAAAAAACCTGTATTCACTTCAATATTCGGTTATTGTTTTGTTATTGCAAGATACTTGAATCGACCTGCAGCCATTCAAACACCCATTGAGCCTCCACCCCACCAAGCTAAAACACTTACTCGCAATTTTTCCGATCGCAAATTTCAAATGCGATATATCTTCCCCCCAAAGCTCACTGGGCGCAATGATACAGATATGGCAAACAAGGTATTGTTTCCACTAGCTGAACTAATTCCTGCGCGCGGGTAGATTAGACCCGCGCGGTATGAGAGGGGTTGAGAAGCTTACGCGGCTAATACGAGATCGTACTGCTATAGCCTATGATTATAATTTGATGGTGTATTTGGATAAATAAGTAATTTAGAATCTGTAAATGTTTGTTTCTAGACTAGCAATTTCTTTTTTGTCTATGTCGATGTGTCATATCCGCAAAATATCAAAGAGAAATCAAAACTTAATAGCCCTAAAATAAGACGAATAACTATTGCAAGTTTGCATTTACTAGTATTAGTTAGGGTTAATCATTACGTTATTGTTATTTGAAATATATTTTTAATAGGTAATACTACACAATACAAATATTGGTATTTCATTACTTCTATTTTGGTAAAATTAAGTAGCAAAATGAAAAGCCAGCTTCAAATATTTATGGCTATTTATTTTCTCAATATTTCACGACATCACCCAAGTAATATTTCCCCCTTGGCGATAACGTCTCGGCCGTTTCCTCCGTATCGGAGGTGGGGTCTGGCAGGCCCGATAACGCTTATCAATCAAACGCACGCGCCACGCGCGGGGTTAACTTCGCAATGAATTTGCGTTTATTTCTGCACGCGTGGAGAGGGTTAGTTGCATTTTTGGTATGTTATTTTTGAGTTTTGTTGGGCACGTTGAAATGATGTGACGTAGTGTATTTAGAGAACTACAACTTTACTTAAATGGTGATAAAATTCTTTGGTGGGTTTTACTGAATTCACGTACGAGTAGGTAGCAAAAAGATAAACAAATCTTTTTCTTTAATTCACCTTATTGCACAAGCTCAACTAACGCATGTATACAGGTGACATCAGGTGCAATTGAGGACAAAAATATCTGCTTAGCCTTAAATAAAAAATAAAAACATCTCTACATTGGTTCTTCTTAGGTTTATCGCTTATTGTATTCTGAAGCACGTAAACAATTCACTGTAATCCGACCGTTTTAATCCTGCTTTACCCGGATACTAATTATTAACTCTTTCTATCAATATATTTGTACCTGTGCCGTTTATTTTAAATAGTTTCTTTTTAGAGAATAATCTTTGGTAGAAAAAGTTTTTTTTTATATTTTTGTTAAACTTATTTGAAAAGTTTATCCATGGTTATTGAAACCTGTTTTAGACTCTGTTTTTTTATAAAACCCTAACCCTATTTAATGTGGCAATAACGAGGCCCCCCTTCTGAAAACAGCGCTGAGCCAACGCTGCAGGGCTCGCAACTGATACCTCTGTTGTTGTTTCGCTGCTCGCCCCATCGCCTCCGAGATATGCCGCCCTGGTACTTTTAATTTGGATTATTTTATTTATTATAGCTGTTTTAGATTTAAGCAGACTCCGAAAAAGGATAATGTTTTAGCTCTCAGATATTTTAATTGCATCATCTACGCTCTTCTATTTAAGTACTTGGATTATTTTAGATTTAAACCGACTGCAAAAATAGGATATACTGTAATGGCACCATGTGTGTAGACTTTTAATTTAAAGGCACAACATTACATATATAAGGCGTCATATTAATAACGTTGATCATAAACACCATAATATATGGATAAAATGATCAGAATAACCACAATAGATCCTGAAATAGCGAAAACAAGTCAGCCTCATAAAAACAAGCATTAAATGTAAACTAGACAAATAAAAGAGTCATAGAATATTCAGCCATTGATTTGATTCAGTCGTATAAAAATACATAAAACCAAGTGTACCTACAGTTCTTACAAAGTAGTTTGTCTGTATGAATATTCCGCGATCATAAGGTACGTCTACCTACTAGTTCTACATGTGACAGAGAAGCACGTTTTACGCAGGCGTTATCATCAGCATTAAAATAAAACCCTTAAAATGTATTTACTTCTACTTGAATGTCATGTTTTAAGCGCAATTTATACTTTTACAGCAGGGTAAAAGAAAGCTTTAAGGACATTGACCTTTTCAGAGTTGCAAACATTTCAATCGAGATCTGTCATCTAAAATTAACAACCCATTATCTTGTTTTCCAAAAAACGTGTTATTACAAATTCAGTAAAAGTGTAGAACTTCCAACTAACACGAGTGTCGAGTCAACTGTAAAAAACTGAACGGGGAAATTCAGACGTAAACAAAACTTTGTTCGTGCAGTTCTATATTGAACTTTATTGGGTGGACTTAGGAGTGGTAAGCGGGTGAGGGAAAGTTGTAGGTATGTAGAGTCACGTAGTACGAACGGCGGTGGAATGGAGGAGACGGATAGAATTCCATTTCGTGTCCTCCCCGCGGTAGCCGAGGAGGGGAGAGGGAGGGGGACAAAACCCATTACGCAAGATTCTGCATCCGACGGGACGGGACGAAATGACGGAATGATCGGCTAATAAGACAGACAAGGACATGAATATTGTTTGAACAGCGACGAAAAAGGTCAAAGTTTTCTGTGAACCTTTTTCGTTGATTGAATACTTACTCAAACGTACCTACTAACTCTAGCCGAAATGGTAGAGACTGACAAATTACGATTTTGATGAATAAGCATGTAACCACATATTAAAGTACACTTAGTCCCGACTATGTAACATTGCTAATATTGACTAGCGAACTATTAGCAACTGCTGACATGATTTACCATCTAAATGTCACGAGCTCACGGCACGTCATCTCAACGCACCACGAAATGCGTGTTCAAATACACTTGAGTGCAAATCGCTTGTAACTAATCGTAAAATGAAATAGCACACAATATTTATCTGTCTAACGTAAGAGTTGCAAAAGAAAAAAAAAACCACGGCCCATCGCTCGGAGCCAGCGCTGGCGGACGAGCACAACGCACCTAACCCTGGCAATGCGCGCGAATTTACGCGAAATTTAATATCACTTGTTCGTTCTCGCTAGTTATAGCTTCTCACCTCGGCGAGCCACTGCGATTCCGTCCTATGTCTGTCCATTAATTTTTATTTATCGTTAAAAACGATCGATAGGTAGCGTGCTCGTAAAACGGCCGCAGTAAACGTTTATGTTTGAGTTTTATGATGTTTTAATGTAGCCTTTTTGAAAGCTCGCGAGTCCCGAGTTTCTATTTTATATGGACTCGTGGAATAGAATTATAGGTAGTAAAACATGCCGAGATGCACCATAACGGTTCGCATTTTAGCTGTTCATTCGATAATATCGTAGCGAAAATTGCGTTTCGAGAAATCGTTGTAAGCGTTTTTATTTCGCTGGTGACAGTCAAAAGTTTGCAAGAACGTAAGCTTTTTTGATTCAAACAGGAATTCAAAATCGAACAAATATCAATAATAAATAACCAGACAATGCAAATGAATTTCCGGAGTGAAAGCTGGGAAATATGTTTGTATTACAAGTTATAATTTCTTAGCGGGGTACAGTAACTGGCTCAATTTACATTAATTCGGACCGTATAATAGCGGAAGAGTAATTTCAGACGGACGCGAACAGCTGTAAATACGAGTAAAATTCCACCGATCACGTACCAACAAATAAAGACAATAAAAAAACTAATCGGTCGACGATTTACAGCGTCAGGAGCGTACCCCGAGGGCAAATTATCGATAATCGACCGACTAACCAAATAGCCGGTGTCGATACAAGTTATCGACAGTAATCGTCATAATCGCTAGTGCCGCGCGATTGTTGCCGGTCGCCATTACGGGACGTGCGCGGCGTTTTAAAACCCAACCATTATTATTGACCCATCATTTCGGGCGCTCCTCTAACAGCTGCGACCCTCTCGATAGGCCACGGGGCTCCCGCTAAACTGGAGGTCTCCAAAACTTTTTGTACACGCTTATTATTGAAATTATTATTTATTAACTGTAATTGTCGTTGACGTTTCGAGGGTTAAGTTCGACGTTTAGCGTAATTTGGATGGTTTGCCTTTCCGAGAGGGCTTATTGGTAATTATTAGTTGTCAAACCGCCAACGTAATTGTGTTTATGACTATCAGGATAATGTTTCCTGTCGGCATTCTATGTGAACAAGAAAATAGAGGAAAATGACAAGAGCGTTGATATTTTTTCTCAATTTATAAAAGATGTCGTATGATAAGCAGTGCGTCTAGATTGTTTTTTAAATGGCAACATGGAATGTTCCCGCGCTGCCATGTGAATAAGCTAGGTTATCAAAATCATTTTATGCCAAAACAATCTTTACCTTTTAGTACTTACCTAGAAATAATAACTTCACAGAGTGTGTACAACTTAGAATCTACATGAATGCCGGTTGTCTCGTTCGGGCTTTTCCTAACGGAAAAATGTGTCTCATTCGGGTAAAGTAGGTTTAACTCTATTAGTATTTCACATGGGGTTCAACCACTTTAACATGAATACCAAATAAATAAATAAATAATTATGCACCAGACAACACATCAAATGTCAATTTGAAGTCAGGAATTTTATTTCTTGTTTTAGGAATTACAAGACCGCTGGCTTTGTAGTTAGGAGCGCTACCAACCACTACACAACACTAGACGTGTCATATAAAATATTCCAACTTATACCACTATCCTGTGCACGTTGCAGCCTGGCATGATGGCTTCATTAAAAAAAATAAAGCTCAACATTAAAACCATAGACAACAAAGTAATTTATCGAGTTCAAAATGTCAACAAACGCGCGATTGTGGTGTTTTTTATTTTTCTTTTTGCGCGTGCATATTGTGCGCGGGTAAATGGCGTGAAATTGACGGTGGCCAGTGTTTGCGGAACGTTTCTGCTTCGCATACGATATGACCAGTTATAAGCGGCCAAAGAGTTAGTGTTACCTTGTTTTTAAGCTATGAGCTCCACACGGAAAACCCCGTATTGTGTGTAAATACTGGCAGAAAAACTTTGTAGTACTGCAAAAATCTCTTAATTTTAAAAATTTTTCAAAAGTCATTAATTTTAACCATTTTTGTAACTTAATTGTATCAAGTAACCTCAAATTCTGATAAAGACAAATTTTACCAAAGATATGACTACTTTATTTGGAAGTTGTTAGTCTCTGCCCTGTAGCTAGTTTTTATATCGGATGAAGAATATTCAACACACCAATTGAAGTTTTGAAACATGGTTAGGCGGGAAACCGGTAACCTTCGGTCGATGTTATGCTTGTTGTGTAACGTTTCTTTTATTTTTATTGGAAACCGTACGTTGTAATTGACGGCCTTCGAAGACCTTTGAAACCACTTTCTACAAGATGCCGAAGTAAACGCTAATCAGCAGTTAAAATAGAGTTTTCATTCGGCTTTGAATGTTTTCTGATTTTGGGGAAATTAACTAAATCCCTATTTATTGGCAGCTCATTAGTAAGACGATATGAAACATAATTTTGTTCGCGTATTTGTTCATATGAATTTACAATTTAATGATGATATCATCGGGGTATCAGCATTTCATGTTAATTTTTAGTCTCTATCAAAGCGCCATCATATTTATTATTACTAATTGGTTAAAATAGAGTGTTGACTGGGTCCTATTATGCATCATAATTTAAGTTATATTGGTCACTTCAGCAATTAAAAAAGCAAGGAATACTCAGTTTAAAACCACTGAAACCAGTTTCGCTATTCCATACTTGTCCATACTTGGTCGCCTTCCTTGTCATAATTTTAATTCCTTGTAAAGTAGGTATAGAAAATAAAACTATTACTAGACACCAGAACTGACATTGCTCGCACATAATCGTGTAGTAATTTGCAGATTAAACGCACACTCAAGAACATGCTAAGATATGATACATTACTAAAGAATTTCAGCATTAAAGTTTAACGACACCGTAACATACTATTACTGGCAAAAAAATATTTGTGTAGAAAACTATGACACTGTTCCCACTAGACCGTTCCGTCACCGACCAACACCGTCGCGTGTCATGCACGGAGCGTGTCACCTCACTACCGACCATAATACGCTCTTGCACCATATAACGGTGAGACAGATTGCTGTAGATCCGTTCAGTAGGCAAATTAGAGCATTTTCATGTTGCTTTTCGTGTCTGATAAGCTCCTAGCGTGTGTAGTAGGCCCAGATCTTTAACTCTATCTATGCTTACGCTCGATAAAGGTATGATCAAAATTAGCAATCGATAAACATAACTTAACTTTTACCAATTTGGGTAAATGGTCTCAATGGTCTCAACCCTTAACCTTACCTTGGCTGTAGTAACCTTCTCAAACTATGGAATTTATTCTTTAAATTTTATAATATCTAAAATGTGTACCTACTAATGTATGGAAAAGAAATGTTATAATCTCAAACGCGATACCTACACAGATTTATCTTTCTCGAGGAGTTTCAATTTAGTTACAACAATGGGCTCTCAGTCACATAAATCTTGTACAGTAGCATTTTGACGAGTACATAGTGCATTAAATAGTATTACACAATACTGTATAAATCTTTGTAAGCGATTCTTAATTGAATTCACAGCTGAAATAACTGTCATGCTCGCTTATTTTTATGGTTGTAACGCAAAATCAATACAGACGTATATTTATATACTATGTTTACCACAAAAAGACGCTTCCAAGGAAGTCAGAGGAAATAATATTTCCTTATCTTCCCTCGCAAGTCGTTTACAACCCCCTTTCCCCCTTCTCACCCGGGTCAAAGGTCGTTACTGAGAGGTACGATGACAATTTCATTTAAAAAAGGAACGGAATGAAAACTTGCGGTTCGTTTTTTGCGATTGGATGCCTTGTTCCGTGTCTTTTATATGCAGTACCAAGTAGGTTATACGAGTGGTAAAAAAAGGTAACGATCGTGTGGCAGACAGATGAGGATGTATGAGATGTGAGTGAATTTATTTGATGCCTTTGAGGAAAATTTTCATATCAACAGATAAGTGATAAGAAATAAAAATGTGCCTTGATATAGTCACTACTAATGATTCGTCTAACAAGTAATAACTGTAGTTAAGGCTGGATTTAGACATGTGGAGGCAGTTGTCTCATCTGCCTTCCCTGAAAATCGGCCCAGACTTTGATACTACATTCATATTCTCTACCAAAATAATTCATTTAAAAATACGTGTCGAGCTCTGCCAGCCTTAAACAAACTATTTACTTAAAGATTTAAAACAAACCCCGAATCCAAGGAAAACAATACACATATGATTCGAAAACATAAATTTCCAGACCTCTCCTAAATCACCTTTAACCCTAAATCGGTGCATAAAAAAACTTTCATTAATCCTGGTACGATTAAACCCGCGAGCGGGATCGGTGCACCAAAGGCCGGGCTCATCGGGGGGGCCATAGTTAATTGGGCCCCCTGCGCCAGCCGCGTTAAAGGACCAATGCGCGTTATTTATTGATCAATCGCTCATTATTACTTGTTTTTGTGATAAGTGGCCATTTCAATACACCTCGCCCGGTGAAGGGTTGAGATTTACGTTTTTCGGAGAGAGCAGTTGAGACACGCAATGTGTGACAGTTTGAAGATACCGACTGAAGTCATGCAAGCCAGCGTTAATACCAATTAGTATTTGGTCGTTTTTTTAAGATTTGGTAAGGATACTTACTACAACAAAGGCTGTTAGCTCTTGTAATAATTTAGCCATAAAAGGGCCTATTGAAAACGTTTTAATGGCATACAACAAACCCATTTCTCAGAAACGTAACAACGTTGAATGACACCCAACACCGTTTCAATGCGCGAGTCAAAACGCTCCATTCATACTAAACATATGCGCACAAACCGACCGTGGCATTACTCAACCTTAACACTTTAATAGCCTGAATCGGGAATCGAACCCGCGACGCCTCATTTCACTCCGCTTCCTCACTACGCATTCAGCATTCGTGCACTCTAAAAATTATAGGTCTGAGTTCAAAATCGTTTGTTTTAGACTCGCGAAACTTAATTGGCTCGTTCGAAATGCAAACAACGTATGTATTCAGTTGTAAACAAACGAATATTAATCTTAAAATGTAAACGCCAGGGTTAATTTTACAATGATAAACATCCTCAATGCAAAATATCAGTTTACTCGTGTTCACTATTCGGTAATCCGAGTCCGGTGACGCGGTGATTGACGACCAAGAATGGAAACAATCGATTTTAATCGATTAATAGCTATCAGTTGAATAGATTGTTCAACTGTAAAATATTGTACAGGTGGATTTTAATGACTAGAAAACAAATTAAACAATGTCAAGACAATAGTGTAGAGCATAACGTAATAATAAAACTAAATCGATACAGTCAGGTATCTTATATACTCTTTAAATCATGAAAGTTAGCTATTATATGCAGTTGCATATATTTTGTTGGATGTAAATAAAACTCCTTATAATAAATAGATCAGTCCTTTGCAAATTAAACCTACAGCTCTTGGTGCATAGCATTCTCCCTTTTTAATCTGAATTTTATTTAACCCTTGAAGTTTAAACGAGCAAAATTCTATAAAACAGGCAGGTATCGTATGATATGCATCGATTCAAATAATGGGTTATTCGATATCCGTCAAACCAGTCGCTGGCTACCGATATTCAATACTCATGTTTATCGTTTCCTAAATTTTACTACCGTACTAAATCATACACTTCTGCGAAACGTCAATTCATTCCTATTACCTACTATATTTTCGTAACAAACTACAAAACAGAGAACACTTTTATAGTCACTCCTTTATTTGTTACAAATTCTCAAACTGCATCATCATCACCTTTCTCACATCGTGATCTTGAAACCTCATTTGACTTTTTGTACTGCATGTAAATAAATAGAAACAACAATAAAACGCCGCGGCAATATTAATAATGCGAAATAAAACTAAAAAAGTTTTTATTCAAAAACCGAACGGCGGGAACGAAACATCCATAGACAATAATGGAAAGGAACAAAGAAGTAAAAAAGCGGGAAGAAACCTGTCGACGCCATGTTGTGTGGCAGTCGGCCTTCACGCCTCGGCCGCCGAAGATTATCTTTCGAAAAAAGAACCGAACGGGTGACGCAGTCGTCGATAGACAGAGGTCTTATACGTGTGCTTGTTGCGGGGGATTATAGCCTTAAGGAGCTACTGGATAAGGATTATAATCGTGTGGAATGCGAACTGACTGATAGTTGTCTTGGCGAGATGAGTGAAAGAGCTTCGTCACTGTGCGCCTGCGCCGTCGCTGATGACCTGTCAATTTCGTCGTGTACGTCGGCCCGGCCGCTGAGAAAAAAGTGACATTAGAGTGGCCATCTATTATTTTGACTTTATGTGAGGAGATCGAGACGAGATTGATCGTGTTTGGCTCGGCCCTTTTAATTACAGCGTATTCAGTTGAATAGCTTTGTGTATTATGTCTACTGTTCAGTAGGTAGATTGCGTTGATGTTTTATGTATGGGACTTATGTATTAGTTCAAGTCATCCGATTTCTGAAGTAGTCATTGTTGAAAGAGTCTTTCTGAACTTGTGTTTAAATCAAAATATCATGCATGTGGCTTACGAGTGCAAATTGACTATTAGTTTTTGACAAAATACTTTCGTAGCAAGAAGAGTGCTACGAATGCGTAGCACCGTAGCAACGTTTGAAAGCTCTCTACAAGATTTGACGATCGTGAAAATGAACCCAGTTCATGGGACAAGATGCATAAGTTTAGTGTTTATTCGCTGCGCGTATTTTGTGTCCTGCGTTTGTTCTCCGCAAGTTTGATCGCCGAAGCTTTTTTCGTGTTTTTTCCGCGCTCGGGCGACGCGCGTCGCGATTCGCGCCGGTGCGTCGCATGCGCGCGCCGTTTCTTGCGCACTCTCATTGTGCGATTTTGTATGCTCACCCGTCATTAGCGTCAAGTACGTTATTATGTGACAACTTGTTCTCGGTTCATTCATTTTGTTTATTTGCAAATTGTTCAGTTTTTGCGCGGGTTAGTCTCAGCCAATTTGCAGCACGGAATGCAGTATTGTTTCAAGTTTGCAGTTACACCTTGGATCTTGCAAATATTATGTCTAGTTTTTGTGAACGGTGATGATGTTTGTAAGGTCATTTGTGAGGTAATATAAGGTTTTGATGACTAAGTAAGTGGGTGTCTACTTAAGTTTGAATAATTCTGCAAATATTGGTATTAGCATAAGTTCAACTCACTCACTCACTCACGCACTCAACAAAGTCTACAAATATTCTTCCATTCAATATCAGCAATCTCTTTCAATCCACGATTGGCGCATCTCTAAGAACGACGTTGAACGTCCATGGTTTGGTTTTTGCTAAGCACTTATTAAAAATTATCGCATTTTATTCCGGCTCGTATTATAAATTACCGATGATTTTCGAATTACTTTATACTCTTATCATACATATACACTTTTTGGTTTGGTTGGTTGCACCATAGTGCAAACTGACTAACTGTCAATCACGTTGACGTTCGTTAAAGTTAAATTAAAAATAAAACGGTGCAACCGATCCTAAGCATAACCTATGTATCAAAAATATGTTACATTGCGCATCAACGGGCATGGCAAAGAAAACATCCTACTGTCCGATTGCTGCAATCTTCTTCAATCCACATCGCAGAGTACGATGCGCTGCAGCGATCAGCCTACACACTGCTGTATCTTATTCAGTTGTTATAAGGGTTGTTTTTCAACACAAATGTATAATCTGACGTGCGGGGTATAAGAGCGACTGTACATAGGCAATGGAAATAAATAAATACGGCCACTGCGCACGCGCACGCACGGCGCAATCTGCGCGGGTCACGATCCGCGGTCACGCTCGCGCACTCCCACAATCGTAGGGCTGGTGATGAGATAGGTCAGCTTTGGGCTTAATAATTCATTTTTATTTTATTATATAATAGATATACTTAAAAATAAAAGAGTAATGCAAAGATACAGAAATATTAAACACTCCACTGTCGTTGTTTTGAATTTTCTTATTAACTAAATTGTTTCAGTACTTTGAAATGTATAATTTAATTGTTTGCTTTTTCCTCTGAAGCACTGACATATAAAAATAAAGTCGTGTTGAAATAACTGTGTCTTACGTTAAAAATAAGCCATACGAATGTGTAGTATTAATACCTTCCTTTCATCTTGATACATGGTGTAAATTGATACGAAACAGTATGTAGGACAGTTTTATCGAAACTTAGGGATCTTAAAATAAGAAAAAATAAGCACAAAGAGGTAGCAACCCTAAGGTCAGACTCATCGTTCCGATGCTAGTGTACTTACCAGTGTATATTAATGTCGGTACGTGTTGTAGTATACCTATGTAAGTACGTTCGAACGCAAAGATTTGAAGCGAAAGTACCAAAGGTTATGCTGTTCTTATATCCTGAAAGATGCCACTTTTGTTCGAGAAAAAAAATATTTTATAGAAGAAAAGTTTCTGGAATTTCTGTTATGATATTTCCAACAAGCGTGACATTTTCTTGTATATTTATTTTACCACGATGGTTTGTAAAAGCTTAACAAGATACCATCTAAACCGAAAGAATTGTATACTTTTTACATAGAAACTGCAGTTAATGTAGGTGGATAGCCTTGTTTTCCTTTTTTAGAGTACTGAAGTCAATACAAAACTTATGTATTAGGTAATATGAAAATGCTTTTCAACTGACTTACCTTACTCATTCCATAGACATAACAAGAAGGTTCAAAGTAATCACATTAAATGTTACTTGGGAAGATGCACCCAATCCTTCTTTGTTCGTCCATTCCATAATATATATATGTTTGCGCAGTAATAATTTCAAACTGTTGTCATTAAATCCGTTCCCATGTATTAATATACAGTACCGTAAAGTACGAAGATAAAATTAGTACTGTGCCATCTTGGTGTCCACTAAATAAAACTAAATATCTCTAAAGTTTCTTCGTCGGCCGTAAATATTGTTCATTACATGATATGACGACATAAATGGCCTATTTAAAATTGTTTGTTGTAGAAAACTCGCGATAAATAATGTTAAGTACGGCAAATGGTTTACGCATTTCTGTTCAGATGACACTTACAGAGTAATGAATTTAGAATAACTTACACCCAAGGCGCGGAAAACTATATAGAATCCCATTCTAATATCATAAAGGTGGTCATTTTGCACTGAGTGTACATTTGAATTTGTTTCAAGATATTTATTTGATTTTCCGCATTGTTCTATGATTTGTGTTCGGAGACTGTTTTCTTGGGACAAAGAAATGGTTGTTATTATTGTTACTTTACTGTCATTATAACAAAGAAAATACAATACAGACAGACAGTAGATATTACATAAAGTTACATGTTTTCATGTAACTTTTAATGAATATTCGACAATAATGCGGTCCTATTTTATTCTTAGTTATCACTTGTTGTCATCTATTAAACAACCCAATAATGTTGATAGGTTCTGATGTTAATAATTTAACCAGGACGACAGCAGACATTAATTGATTAGTATTTACGTATTATTAGTCATTTAGTGTAATTTGTTAAGTGTCCTTTTTAAAGGTTTAAGGCTACACCAATAACTTTAAATACAGAGAATGGACCTTAAGTTTATTATCTTCAATGGGTTAGTAAGCAAAATTCTTGCAAATTTTTGCTCTCTAACAATGTTACATTACGTACTTTTTAGATGATGCAAGCATTTTTAAATGAACTGGACTGTAATTTTGTCTGTAAAAGTAGAAACGATAAAGTTTTAACAATACATCATTAGTTTAACAGCAGCTTTTAAGTAACTAACATCTTGTTGAAATTGTATCTTCTCTGTGCATTGAATAGGTCCTTTAGATTAGTTAAAGGTAAAACTATATTTAAAGGTAATACTTTCAGCCGTGAACTGTAAAAGCTCATCAGTTAGGTGTCGTTTGAAAACCTTTCTGTACCCACTTGAAAATGAAAACACTGGGTTTTGAAGCAATTTGACCGCCTCCCTCGTGGTTTGGTACTAAGTATTATTATTTTTTAAGTGAAGTAAGCGTTTGATTTATTGTGAGTTACTCAAGGAAAAGGAATAACTAAAAGGCTGATTTAGGCTAAGTCTACTACTTTGCCCTAACTATTATATCAGTGGTTGAATATTAACGATTAAATATGCGTGTTCTGAAGAAAAAATACCTTAACCAAATGTCAAAATGGCTATTTTAATGACCATTGGTTAAGCTATTTTTTTCTCAAAACGCGCAAAATTGTAAATATTCAACCGATGAAAACGTCATTTAACCAACCAACTCAACTGGGCTTTAGTTTTAAAATCTGATGTAAACAAAAACTTATAACATCAATCGTCATAGATAAATGAGAAATTGAAATTTTATTCGGGTAGAGCCAGGTGGTCACGGGGTCAGAGAATTTATTCCGCATAAAAATGCATTTAACACCTATTATTTACTGACAATATACGTGGGCGGTATAATACTTCGATACCATTAAATAACCAAATCATAAAATGGAAACGTAACCGCGTTTGACAATTTTTTACTGAGGCGACGTCTACTGTCTTGATATAATAACACGATACTTACTATAAATGAATGGTTTTGCTATACATATATTTTGGACAATATATTTTAAGCTCTATGCAAATGCTACGTTAAAACGCAACAAAGACAAAGATATATGGATACAATTGTTAATAAATTTGTAGTTGTATTAAGTAATTTGGTGCGATAAAGCCATATTCTGACACCTTACACTACTCTATAAACAAACTCAGTATTTTCCATTGAACTACTATTACTAGCGTATGGAACTGCCATCACGAACAAATTTTGTGCTCCATGAATTGATGACACGGTCATCAACTCATAGTACAACATAATAATTCGAAATCTTGTCGTCGTATTTTTTTCGTCATTTTTTTGTTTGGCATAGCTTCTCTATTACGTAGTAGTAACAACTCACTGGTATTTTCATACCCAGTTTCTGCTGTCACAGCTAACAGTGTCAGCATTATTTTGCGAATCAAAAGGATATACTGAAAATACTTTAAAATAAGTATCTTAGAGCCTTGAGTAGTGTATATGTTATAGGCAATGTGTATAATGCAGGCATTCTATACAATACCTAGGAAATGTATAGAATGCCAGGGTCGTCCAGGCAATCTATGAAATGATTTTAAATGTTCAAACTATTTACACTTTACCTAGGAAATGTATAGAATACCTAGGCATTGTATAGAATGCCGGTTGACGCATAGGTAATGTATGTAATCGATTTTTCTTCTCTATATATTTCCAAAGTGAGTGCCATTCAAAGAACAGAACTCCAAGCTACGCTGCGCCCGCGTCGTTAGAATCAGTTAGATCAAGTTGCTAATGGCGGCTAGACGCTGACATATCGCTTTTTCGAGTGCTGCCTCTGTTATTTATTATGACTCCCACCATCTGTGGAGGTGAGGAAGCTTGATGGGTCTACAAATGACGCTACGACCTTTGGTGCTACATCATTTTCACTGTTATTGAATTTGTTAGCATCCGATGGTATTGTTTGTATCTTTGTGATGAATGCTGATTTGTTGGTAGAGTTCAAACTATGATGTTTTCTATGCAGACCCTACTTCATTTCTTGACGACGATTGGTGGTCTTTCCATCTGTATTTGTAATGAATGTATATCTGTATTCTGTATTTGTTTTTCGTTTGTGTAAATTATTATTTGTTGGTCAAAAATATAAGATTGTCAATATTTTGAAAATTACAATACCCTGATGTAGCTTTTAAGGAAAAAGATAGTATTTCCGATTGTTCTATACGATACGTTCTTGCATGGATGACATCTAGTAACTATCAACCAAAACGTCCAAACATATTTCCGTGTTAGTAACTTGAAAGCTCCTTCGCTTCTTCGCTTGTCGGCGCCTCTGTATGCTCAAAGAATAAAAAAAAAACTCATTAGTCATCGCGCACGACGCTCGGCGCCGCGAATCAGGGCCGAGCAAAAACCCGACTCATGCTCTCGTAAGCATTTTAATTGTGAGTCTCGACAACCCTCCCACCGCTACCTGGGGAAGTCACGACCGTTCTGACGCTAGGTCAACCAGCTTACCCTGACCTCTACAACCCCTTACGTCTTCTGAAAACGACAAAACGTAAACCGAAGTCGGGGGTCTGAGGAAACTGGTAGTGCAGATGAAATTCGGTAGGTGTGCCCATTCTAGGTGTGTGCATTTGACAGGGTTATTTTGGGGTAATGAGATTGAGGGATCGTAATTTGTTTTGCGTAGTTCAATTATAGTTGTCCATCATTGTTGAGATTTCGGGAATTAAAGGAAGGATTTCTGAATGTAAATGACTTAGAATCGTCATCCGATTTGTCATTTTGTAGAATTTTCTCGAAATCTATAAAAGATTTCAGTGTAAGTGCTTCGAGTGAATGTCGGATTGTGAATTTTCCAGTCGGGAAGATACGTGTTATTGTGCTAACATTTTATTGTTATCCGTTCGAGCTTGTTCTTCTGATAACATCTAAATTGTTTAATTAAACCATCTAAAGATTCAGATGAAAGCATAACAGCTCTATCATTGAAAAATAATACGGAGATTTCCCACAGAGTTGGGTAGGGACAGAACGGCTGATGGAAATGACATTTTAAAAACCTCTTGTCTATGGATTTTACATATAGCGACGTTTCGCACGCACGCTCCCTGCGCAACGTCGATAAAAGAGGGCGTGCCAGTCGCGTTTGAACGGACCAATCGCGTCGCGGCGCTGTGTGCGTGCCCGCCATCTCACGTGTGTGCGAGCGAGAGCGCCGGTATATAGACGTAACTGTACGCCGGTAGCCGGCACCACAAAAGAGTTCCCATATCTTTTATGTTCTTAGATTCTTATCTTGCGGATTCTTATTTTACATTCGAGATGGTGGTCTCGAATTAACGGTCGGCCCCATAAACACGCTATAACAAACTTTAATGTGCCCGTAATACGAAATAATCTGTGATTTTATAGCGCTAATAGGTTGTTATAGATTTGGAGTTACCACACTAATTTTTGGGTGAAAATTTTATTCATGAACGACGTTGATTGAATTGTTAATAGCTCCTAATTGTTGATAAACATGTTTTTTTTACGTATCCCAATGCTTGCAGTGCGTTTGTTGGGAATGCATTTGATTTTATATCTAATGTTATTAAAGATCTGAATACCAGATTTAATGAATGCTCTATTGTTTGCCTGCAATTATAGCCGAATAGAGATGTTTTCATTCTCTGTACTGTATGTAGATAATTTTATGTAAAGCCAGAATAATCACTAAAATATTCAATCTGTTTTGAATAAATGATTCACGTTACGGTTAAAGTAAAATTTTTGTCGATTGTCGATGTTTATTAATGAAGTAAACATTATTAGATCTTGCCTTAAAATAATCACATAAGATATCATCAAATGCTAAGTCTATTTGATAATAAAACAAATCGGCATTTATAAGTTCCGCGATAAAAATAACTTTGCTGTTTTGTGAATGAGCTTTATAGACTTAGTTACTTTGTAGTTATTTATATTATGATGACTAAAAATTCACTGTAATTACTAACTTTAAACGGACGAGGAATTAATAAGTCTGTCTATTTTTTACCAACTCTACACTAAACTCCATTGCTACCAAAGGATAGATCGTTCCAATTTCAAATAAAGAAGCCGCAAAATTTTGAATTTCCCCACATCAAAGGGAATGTGTTCCACGTTTGAAATTCAACGACAATGAAGGCTTTCCAGCCAGAATTCGATTAGGGCCGTTTATCGCTCACAAAGAAAACCGTTTATTTGGGGGGCGGTTTTAAAATTGATTTTAGAATTGGGGCGTGGGCCTCGGGTGACAGTAGGGATCTCCTGTTGAACGAGAATTGAAATGTTTTCAATAAACGCCTTGACGCCTGAACATCAAATCTTGTTTTTTTTATGACCAATTTTGAAACATAAATCAAATATTACATGTCTTCAATGCCATTAATAAGTCCCAATTTCCTCATCGATAATAATGGTAAAATGTCACCAGCGGTTAAATATTTACGTTTGTGAGTGTTTTGAAGAAAAAATATCTTAACCAAATGTTAGAATGGCTAATATTACCATTGGTTAAGGATTAAAAAAAACACTATCGTAAATATTTTTCCGTTGGTATCTAATATTATTTTACCATTACTATCGACCACGCATTTTTTTTCAATTTTTAATATAATATAATATTGTGAACGATAAAGGATACTAAAATAGCTAGTTATAGTAAGAAGTGAAACACTTCAGACAACAAAATTGACCTTTTGATCATAGCAGTACTAGAAAAGTCCAATCTTCATTAGTACCCACTTTGGATACCTTACTTACTACTCGTTTCACTTCACCTACGTTTTGATAAAATTACCAGTTTTCTCCTTAATCTCATAGAAAATGTATTATTTTTCGACAACAAAGTGCATAAATAAATGCAACATGTATGCAAACAGTTACGCACTTTTGTCAAGAGGAGGGTGCGAGCACTCCGGTCCGATCGCTTTATCTCAAGTGTTTGCGTTCGTTTGTTCGACATGCTGTAGAGTGGTCTGTGGGAAGTGATATTGTTTTGTAAAATTAGTTTAGTCTTAATTCAGAGCAGTAGCTTGATCTGGATGCGTATTGCGATGCAGTTTTGACAGTTAAAACGCTCTGCTTTACTGTCAAATTAGCAATTCTTATATAGAAGATAGATAGATAACTCTTTATTGCACACAACATTAGTGAATATACTATAATATAACAATATAAATATTAATATTCATACCACTGCAACTGTAGTATTATTATATTGATAATACTTACTCGTTTACACTGAGTGGGAATTGAACTGCCTCGGAATTAAACGGATTAAGTTGGATCGCAATACACCCCCTATGGGCTGTTGGAAAATTAGTGATCAAAGTGGTTCTTACATTAATTTCACATAAGAATCCGATCCTAAAAGACTTACATCCTATCCTCTTCCATGTTTAATTTATCTTCATTATCATTCTGTTCAACTGAAATACTTACCTTCAAATTACATCATCGATTACATCCGCACCCTGAATGTATACCCAAGCATCTTGAATCCAGAGTAGACCTACAGGCTCTAGTTCTCTACCACGCTTATAACCACCACTTATAAGTAGAAGTTGCTCATGATCGGACCAGCTATTGTGACAAAGCTAAAAGCTCATACAAAAAGTGTCAAAATGCACGGCAAAAGCCATACCTAGCGTACCGTGTGAACTTATTGTAAGTACCTACATACATTTTTACACGACTATATTACTCTTAAAATATATTTTAATACACTTCTAGTGTGAAACCAGTTTGGCAAAGGGCGAAGTACTTACTCCACCTCGATCGCTTTGCCTCGAGTGTTTGCTTGCAACGAGGGTTGATTGGAGAGGTAGGTAGGTGAAGTGAAATTGTGGGAAGTAAAATTTGATTGTTCGAAGCCCTTATAGAGGCACCTCTTTAAAACTTCAGACTCTTAAAATCCGTTACTAACACCATACCTATAAATGAGTATGGCAAAAGTCTAAAATTTGTTTACACCAAAAATACATCATTGTTATGGTTAAAGTATCTCAGTACACCTAGTTAAGTAATGCCTAACTAGGAATCATCGGCATAATTTGTTGAGAATTAAATTCATTCACATATCCGATTTTCTTTAAACATTTCGCTTTGTCTGAAACTTTGTTTCACTATGCTACTGACACTACTAGTCAGCTCTCATTTTCTTCAACACAAAGCTGATTCACAGCATAAAACAGGTACTTATTTATTACCGTTCTCTATCACGGGCCCCACGAAAAGTTCTACTCCATAACTTCTGAAATTACTTTAATAATTACCTCCAAATAAAGCCGACTTGACTTATATTAATCGCAGCGACTTTTTCCGACGGTCGTGACTCGCGTTTCCTCAAGTGCAAGTCATTTTGAGGGGAAACAGCGTCTGTTATTGGCCAGAATGCGTTGGAAGGTAACACAACTGCAGTAGGTAGGTACCTTTTTAGAGACACGAAACAAAGTCACAAAGTTTGTTTATCGTATTATTCACCTTTTATTTCTTTTATATGATACCTTTTCATTTTGTATGGGATTCAAACTGTAGTAATAGGGAAAAATACTACAAATAAATCAATAGTTACCGACTATTGATTGATTTGTAGTATTTTAGATGTCAGATGACATTTTGTCAGTATACAGGACCTATCTATCAGTTTTCCTCTAACATAATATGTAATATAGATAAAAACTTAACAATACGCAGTATGTGGCGTATAATATACATTTGTACCTTATAAACATTATGCAGACACAAATATTACCCAGTCAGAAACTTCGACAGCCGCATAAAAACATTTCTACGGCCGTAAAGAGATAAAATAAGAGCAAAACTGAAATAAAGCTGTCTATACACTCGATACGCGTCTCAATTTACCGCGTGTACTCATATTTGCGTTCGTGTACTCTCAGACGAAACGACAGATGTTCGGCTCATGGCCTAATAGACCCGCGGGCGAGACGCCATAACGAAGATTGGATATCAAAATAAAGACGTAACGAGAGTACTGACGTGTTTATTTTTGCAAGAAATTGATAGATCCCTCGTAGAGAGAGAGTAGGTATGACTCTTGTTACATTTCATTTAATTCCCAAATATATCAATGCGAATAATGCGAGTCCAAGTTTATCAATATTCAACATCGGCAATCACGGCATTATGGCTGAAATTATTACCAACTGATTAATTACGTCACCAATATCTCTTAACATCACTATCCAAAGTATTTTTTATGCCACTAAAATATTCCACACAATGGCTTCTGTTTACCGTCATATCCATCACAACAAGTTTATGGATCGTATCATTGGCAAAACAGAAACCTCTCGAATCGAAGGGCCCGGTCACCATCCCTCTGTTTGCTAAGCGTAAACGTTGTGGTCCTACTATGAAATACGAAGCCCATATTTTCTACTCTAGCCCTGTTACTCATGATAAGTTAAAAAGAGTAAGAGCAACGCCGAAATCTGATACTACGGACATTGGACATGGAGTAGGCCCCATAGCTTTCCTGTGATCAGATGCTCGATGCGTTTAAAAATTCATTACTTGGTACTATGGAAACACACGCAGATGGTGCAGTGATGTGCAAGGTTAGGAATATATTTGTGTAGCAAATAAGTTGTTATATAGAACTGTAATGTATAACTTTTTAGATAAAATCCATAGAGAGGCTTCATCGATAGAAAAACAAAGTAAAAAGAAGACTTCGGGTTATTAGACTTAGATGAAGTTGTAACAAAAATTACCGATTTGTTAGCGACTGCTTAACAAATCAAGTACTACGCAAGTACTTCTAAGTAATTCTTTAGTTTTAAGATGTTATCAAAGTGTGTCAATGTGGGTACTAAATTCAGCCTTCAGCTATAAAGACTGCACCCATTGATAGCCTACAGACCTATTAGGTCATGATGGCCATGTCGTAAATCGTAATGTATTCTAGCAACTTTCTAAACTTAGCTTCTTTTATCTTTTGACTGGCTGTTGTCTTGTAAAACGTCTTTGATGATGTTAAATAAAAAGTCACTATTCGCTTGTAAGATAACGCCACGGAATTTACCATGTCATAAAGTTTTACCTTTAGATTCCTTATTTCTAAATAAAATTCTGATATAGTTTATGCCAACCTGTCAGCACCTTTTATAGCATAAAACCCACCATCTTTAGATTCTTATAAATAAATAAATATGTTAAGTACTTATTAATACAGTCTCTTAATTAAACTGAGATGTGACATTTAATTTCTGACTGGTCTATTATAAGGACAAGGCGCATTGACAATTTCCTTTCTAATACTCTTTCTTATGAACCTACCAGCTGAGTTAATACGATAGAGTACAAAACGCTTTCTCCAAAGGCCTAAAGGGCGTCAGTAGGTCCAAGGTTCCCTCACCCTCAAAGTAATTGTTTTTGCGGCTAATTCCTCCTCGGAGAGGGTCGGGAATTGCATTTTTATTTGGTTAAACCATCCGTGGGGTCGCGCGATTGCTTTTTGATAAGTCAATTTCAGACTTTTTAAAGGGTTAGCCTTAGTTCCGATCGCATTTATTTTCTAGACTTAATTTAATTGTTTAATCGAATATCCTATGTTATGGTCATAGCTGCAAGAATCTCCATAAAAATAAGGCATCGAATCACTTGACCATTTAGATACGTTCAAAAACTAATGCACTCTTGTTGTAAGTATCATGTCATTATACTTACTTTCACATAGGGTGCGTATTTCGATGCAACTTTGACAGTTAAGCAGCTCTGCATAACATATTGCCAAAGAAAAACGGACTTTATGTGACTATCACCACACAGAATTTAAATATACTTCTTCAAACTTCAAACCTCAACTTTATTTTGAAAACTAAGTGTTACATATTTTCTAAAAATAATAATCATGTACGTAAGGCTAATAAATTACTCACTCAATCTCTCTCCCACAGCGGATTCCCTCCTCGGTTCCGGATCAGACGAAGAAGAAGAAGACGAATCCCGCGCAGCGAACAACTCCACGAGTCCTGCTCACGCGCCGCATCCCGCGCTGCACTCCGAGATCACGCATAATGGCGACGCGAAGCCGCATGAGGACTCGGAGGACCAGGTTGGTAGATGCACTAGTAGAAAATTACAGTCAGGGAATCGAACCAGCGCATTCTGCGCAAGCGGGACACATGCCTAAGCCACAAAGAGAAAGAGTACCGTGCTTGCGCCTAATCCCGCGCTGCTCTCCGATATCAATCATAATGGCGACTCTGAAGACCATAATATTAAATTAAAAAATAATAATAATGTCAGTCGGGAAATAGAACCACCGTATGCTGCGCTAGCCGGACGCATGTATATACCACTCGGCCAAGAAGACTAGTTAAGAAACACAGTTTTTTTACGACAGTTACTACTTGACGCGTATAGCTGTGTATTCATAGATAAATAACCGATATTCATTTGTTTTCACTATTTGCCTCCACCATCCCAAACCATCCTACGTTACGGCCGACCACATTGTCGCATTCAGTTGTTTTTTTTCCCCTCCCAGGGTTCGCTGGACGGAGACACGGAGACACGAGACTCCCAAGCCGAGAACAAGTCACCTGACGACGGCAATGGCGGGTCCAAGCGAAGAGGGCCGAGGACGACCATCAAAGCGAAACAGCTGGAGATTTTGAAGTCAGCGTTCAGCCAGACCCCCAAGCCGACAAGGCATATACGGGAGCAGTTGGCGAAAGAGACTGGTCTGCCGATGAGGGTTATACAGGTTAGTGAATATTTTTAACTTATATGATTTAATGACTTAGTACAAAGCTACAATGGATACAAATAACTGTGTACGAAAAAAAGGCCTTGAAAAGTTGCAAATGTGAGTTTACTATTGGACCACAACAGATTTACAAAATCATTTAGGCAAAATCAAGCGCTGTAAGACCAAACGTAATTGATTTATTAGGACTGACTTAAAATTAACGTTGAAAACTATTCAACTAAAACAGTAGCAACTATGACTATTTATCACAGGTAATAAAAAGTTACAATACATTTTTGTATATTCTAGACCAATTCCACGGTGCCTAGGTTAAAGCCTAGAATATCAATTTCCTAAGTCAATGTTTTCGTCACAGCTAAATGGAATACATACTTATAATAAACTACCTAGAGGTATTTATTGAAAATTATTTACAGCCCATAAATAGCTATTGCGCAAAATAAGCACTAAATTAAATCAGACAGCGTTTTTGAGCGCCATCTGTTAATTCAACATTTAAAACTGTTTCGCGACCACCATTCCTGCATTCGCGAATTTTAGAAAATTTTGAAATGGTATATTTTACAATTTGGTTGCCTACTCTTCTATTGAAACGTAGAAGCAAAATATCCTTCAGCAAATACCATTAGATATGGAATAGATAGGTACTACTTTCGATTCCCAACGTCTAGCCTAGACTGGAAAGCGTGACTGGCTACGCCGACTCATCCGATTCCGAGAAACTGCACTATCTGTGCAATACTTTTACTGTTGTCGTAAAGAAAACTTCACTAATCGGCTTGCTTGCTTTATCAGGCAAGCGTAAACGTTTATGTAATTACATAACAAAAGAAATCTAATTGACGTTTGCAAGAGATCTTCATTATTTAGAAAAAAAATATTGAAACTTCTTGAAATGCTTTTTAATCGTTGCAATTTACAAGAACTTTAATAAATATTCTGAAAGCCTTTGAATTAGTAACCATTTAATCATGTCCTAGTTTCTTAGTAACCTGTTTTCCGCTGAACATTTAATTGATGAAATAATTAGTAGTGACAAGCTATAAGAAAATAATGATTCAATCGATTTTCAAAATTAATGTCCAGATATTTTAATAAATGCCCTGTATTTAGCTCAAAATACATACGAGAATCAATCCCTGCCGTAAGTGGTAGATTATTGAGAGCCCACCATTAAATCTTAAACGGCGTTACACTGAAATCGTTACAAAAATTATACGTCCGCGTTCTCTACCACGCTTATAATTTTACCATAAAATTGATTTGAACAAAACCTCTATTCATCACACGCATAACCTTCGGTAACCGTTACAAATGGCGCATGCTCCATCATGGCGGCGTTCGCAAATTGAATATCTCGCGCGCCGGTGAGCGGTGCCAACGTGACAAATATGCTAATTAAGGGACTTGACATCTCTAAAATACTGGCTGGAGAGATTGGGAATAGCGAAACGTTCTATTATTTTCTTTTTATTTCACTTTCAAAGCAGCTGTATGGTATACCTATCGTAATCAAAATTCAAAGTTCGGAGTCTAGTTATAATCAGGTCCTCGTCAGATGGTTTAAACAACCAGATGTTTTAAATGTTAACAAATGTTATAAAAAATCGTGCCGTAATTAGCCAAGGTGACTGATCAGTTCCCGAAAATCTAACCCAATCTAACACATGGAATTACGCGATTCTCCACAGAGTCTCGCAGCAGATGTCTGTCGGGCCGGTCGGTCACGCTTTTTGCGTTCTCTCCTTTGTTTCAGTTTTTATCGCACCCGGTTTCCGAACAAAAAACACGACGTTTTACTGCCACCTAGCGGAATATTTGTAAACTCAAGTTTCGTCACTCCGAGATGTGGTAATTAAAAAATTTACTGACGAAAAAAGGACAACAGTTGAAAATGGACTGTGACAAATGACCAGAAACGTTATCACAAAAACTGTCTGTTTGATTTTCATCCGCTAATTTTTAATTGATCCGTGAGGTATTTGTTTAGTAGAAATACTTTAACTAGCTTCACGTTCAACCTTATAATTTCGATACAAATTGCCAAAAGAAAAAAGAACTTTTGGCTGCTGCAAAATAATACTTTTAACTATAAATTATAATTTCTATAGCCTACGTCATGTCATGACATGATTCTTGGAGAACAGTAAATAACCAGTGTTTCGCCAAAAACCTGATTTAACGTCTGAATCTAACACTAATTAACCACTTGAAAGGCCATTAATTAAATCAATGCAAGCGTTCCCGTGTTCCGTAACAATATTTTTCCCGTTGAAAAACAATGTCAAGTATGTTAAGTGGGTTCATAAACAACATTTTTTGTGTTAGCCCGGGTGATCGCGCGTGTCAAATGCCCAAATGTTTGCCACCACATGTGGGTAACTGTAAAATGGGTTTTTGTCCAAATATTCCGGATTTAACTAGTTAACACCGGTTTGTGTGAACTTGAAGCCGACTGAAGCAGCCGCCAAGCGGTCTCTTTGAGATTTTGATGCGAATTTTTGAGTTGATAAAAGTTAATTGGCTAATCTGTTAGTGTTAAGATGTCAGTTTAAGAAGGTGTAGCGAATTCACACATTTTGAAATACTTAGATAACATCTCATCTATAGACGAAACAACATAATTGAGTCGATTTGGGTTTAGCTTACAAAATTTAAAATAAGACACATATTCTTCAGTCAAATAGAAGCAATCATACTATATTCTCTAATAATACCGTAGCTTAATTAAAATCTATTACAAGAGACAACTCAATAACGCGAGGAAGTAGTCAAAAATACCAAACATCCCGATGTCACTCCACCTTAACGCCTTCGTTCGAGCGAGAAACGAGAAAATAAAAAATGAAGGGAACATTTTAATAAGTTCATATATCGCGCGTTATGTCTCCGTGATGCCTCGTCGCCTTGTCACAGTTATATTGGCTCATATTTTATTTTGACAGTTCGGGCGGTAAGATATTGTAACTGCGGTTACTAATAGTGAAGATGTCTGAACGAAATCGGTTTGTTTTTTATTAACATCGTTGTCAAACTGAATAAGGAAGCGGAAGATACGGTTTTTACGTATATGTCTGTTCTTTTATAACTTTAAATGCTGGACAAGATAGGTAAGACATACTAATTGAATTTTAACTGTTTTGCAATTGTATAATGATTCTTGCTAAAAGTTGTGAATTTGTGATGAACAGCTTTGCACCTTGCATTTTTGTAAATATGTTTTTATCGGTTGTATTTGACTCTAGCTAGATTAAGCGTGGCAGAAATATTTGATTAAAAACTTAAAAATAAGGTTTATCTTTTTATTTTTAAATACACGGACACGAACCACAATTAATCACCTCCGCACAGTAACATTTATCAATTGTTACGATACATTTACGTTAAATATGCAAATTTTACATACATTACTCAACCACCCACACGCCTTTAAGTGATAAAAGTGTGTTATCGTGCCTTTGGCAATGAACTTCAAGTAAATACTGGCAGGACACAAAATTAAAAGTAAAAACCAATTTAAAATAAAAGAGTGAAGTGGCATGAGTAGCCACGAAAAGTCGTGCCACTGACTGATGAGGATCATGATCATTACGTGAAACGAAACGCGCTTAGAAAGAAATGTAACGCTTGTTAAGTTACATTTGTTTTCTCCATAACACGGAGGTTTGGTTACAAAGTATGAACAGGAAAATTAGAAACTGAACTTTTGGGCTAAAGTTTCTAGACTAACTAGTTACTATAAACTTGCGTGACGACGCACTCTACCACTTAATGGTGTCCATAAGGCTAAATAATTGTTCCATCATTGTCTCTAGTAAAGGGTTAACTATAAATAAGCCGGAACGATTATTTACGTTCGTGGATGTCATCAATGTGTAGTTACGTTTTATAAATTACCTTATTACTCAAAAAGTATTCAACGCGAGCGTCCCGAATTAGCATTTATAATTTTAGTACACGCACATTAATCATTAATTAATCAGGAGATGTGAGGACTATGTTCGTGCATTTTATTATGTAAAAAGCCGTGCAGCACTGTCTTTAAATTTGAGTGACGCACGTTTTTATCAATTTAATTTAGAAAATATATGCATTATAATAAGTTAATTGTTGGATTTTACTTATACATATACATTTACTTTACTATGAGTTTGAAATTTAATATCAAACTTTTACTGTATGCATTTTTAAGACTTAACTTTTAAAGTAACAGACTTCAAAAATCAACAGCCGATTGTGTTTCTAATAAAATGTTATGTTCTTAAACACACCTCGAAATCGCTTTTAATCTCACATTACCATATTCCCACGCTATGATCGTCATTATGTATTTTAATCGTGTCATTCGTAGGCCTGCACCAAGGCGTTTAGTATACAGCCTCCCGCTGCCAAAACTTCAACGTTCCATTACACGTAGTAATAACAAATGTAGGTAGAAAGTAATTCTCACACGGAAGCGTGTGTCGTCGGTTGATTGATAGTCGGACGATAAAAACTGTTTGTCAGCGCGGCGCGAACATGCTATTATGTCACCAGCCGCTGGCCTCTGATTAATGTCTGTCATGTACGCCTGCCTTAATGCTCCTTGTCTTTGGTCATTACGAGAGTTGGCTGTGGTCAGTGAGGGGTGCGCTTTACATAGAATAACGCCACTGATTTTTTAAAGGTCTCTCTGTTTTAAAATCAGACCGTTCAATGGAAATGTTATGGCGGTAAAGTTTTATGTGAAAATATATTTTTTAAAGTTTTCAAAAAGTTTTTACTCAATGGGTGGCTGGAAAAGTTGCAGAAAATAGATTAAAGTGGAGAGAACGCGGAAGTTACTTCGCAACCGTAGCACATTCAGTTATGCAATCAAAGAAGCAACTCTAAACCTACCAATATACTGTAGCTGACTACGAAACCTCTGCTACGAGCCGCTACACCCTAAACTATCATTAAAGTTTTCATTAGAGATAGCCACGCAATCACGGCACCCACGTAAATCATATAAGACTTTTTTATACTTTATTAGCGGTTTTCTCATAAACTCGAGCTGTCAATTAAACCCGCCTAAAATCTAAGGGAGTCTCGACTGCCCATCTGAATGGACCGCGGTCGAGCGCGGTCGCACGGCCGTATCTCATCTTTTAATGTCCGCGGGTGCTTTGAAGTGGTCCGAATACTATAACATTCAACGAAATACGGCCTTCAAGGTAAACCGACTATCGGACATGATGTTTACGACAAATTGTTCGGGTTTAATTCGGCGCTGTTTTACTCGTATTGTTTAACGGAGTCGCTTTGTCAAGGGTTAAGCTTTGTCGGGGATGGATTCGAAGTTTTAAATAAGTTACAGTGGTAAAAAAAAATACAGACTGCCAGTATTATTTCACAGCATTTTTTTTAATTTCAAATCTTTTTTGTCTAATACCAGCTGTTTATATTCAAACAACACGAGTTAAAAGAGTCGTAATATGAACGGCTGGTTTTAAAGTTGTAATTTAAAAACTTATTAAAACTTTCGATTTTGATCATTGCATGCTCAAGCATCCTATATTGAAAAGCTATTATCATAAACCAATAATCTTTACCATTTCTATTCTAAATTATTAATCTAACTCTACGTTCGCTCGATAGGTTCCACTATTGTTCAGTAATGCATGTTAATTATTTTATTTTAGTACTCAATGCCCATTTCCATAGTAATTTATTAATCTAAGTCCACGTTAATTTGTTAGTAGAAGGTGTGAATTAATGACATTTCAATGCGATAAAAAAAAGAAATTTATTATTTATAAACAACGCGAACATTCGTGTAAATCGGTTGAATAGTTTAGATTTATGTTTAATGCTTCATGAATTATTATAATAATTTTACAAGACTTTCGATTTAATCATATACATATAGGTTGTTTTAACCCACAGAATTTTATTTTTGCAATTTATCTTGAGATGTTGTTTGCGTCTTATTTTTACTTTTAGTACTCAATGTTCGCTTCAATAGCGATAATAATCAGCTTTGTGCTGCAATAATGCATTATTTAGTCAAGTTACTGCCCTCACGACAAGAGGGGCAACTTCGGAGAATTCGCCAAATGTCGATAAAAAGGCTCCTTTAAAATTTGCAGCCGTTCTCAGTGTCACTGCACGTGAAAATTGTACGCGGGGAACACTCATGACGGATCAAGAGCCATCGAAAGCAAACTTTATCTAAAAACGCCGACGTTATTGCAATAAATTCGTAATTTTAATCGTGATTATTAAAACAACGGCCCCGTGCACGCATGAACGAATAATAAAATAGACGTTTTACAGCGCGTTTCGTGTCAATTCTCGTAAAAATGTCGGCCGTGCGCCGCGTAGCGGGATTTGCATCAAGAGATGACGTTTAGTGTTCTTATTGTGCAGTAAACCCCATGAAATGCCGTGCCTTCGTCTTGCGGCGGCGTTATGCTCGATTGCGCCACAAAATAACCTGTCTGCCTTCACTTTTTTACGGAATTAAACTTAAATGCAGCGCCTTTTTTACAGCACTACGATAAAGGGACATTATTTTTGCTTTTTATCAACTGTATATTTTATCATCAAATAATTATTTATGACGGACCACCATGTAAAACAAGACGGGGATAATTTGTTAAGTACCAGAATGATTTTATGTGCTATTTAAAATAAAAAATAAAAATTTAAAACTTCCTTATAACTAAGTAAGTAGGTGTTGTTTTACAACATCCTATATGTAGGTATAATACTTCAGATGCTGTCATATAAATAAATTATACCCACATGTTTCGCGTGCATCAACTATTCACTTTAATTTTCCCAAGATGAACTTTATAAAGCGTTTTCTTCACACGAAATTATAGGTTGTTCTCGTATACTTTCGCCACACCTCCTTTTTAATCAAATATATTTTTATCTTTTTACGCTGTAACAAGGTGAGCTGGATAGTTTTACCGTCGAACAGAGAGACGTATGATTTATAATGTACAAGACAGAAGCACCTTGCGTTAGATAGCAGGTGCGGCGGTACAAAGCCGACGAAAGCCATAAATTATTAATTATGACAAAAAGCCGCGTCATATTATTCTCATACACGCTCGCGAAAATTCCCGGTGAAAAAACTGGAGAGCGGCGCCAAAAATCTTTTGTCTAGCGGACGTCCCGCGGGCGCACTGTGCGGCGCTGGACAAAGCGGGCAAAGTTGCCGACGCGGCGTGCACACTGGGACAAAGAATTCCCCGCGCGGACAAAAAATGACATCATTTATTTTATTGCCCCGGGTGAGAATAAGGCACATTAATATTGCGTAGGGCTTAATGTTCCGATCGCCCTGGGCTGGTCATCAGTCAATTTGGCTGCTGTCTTATAAATTCTACCTGTCCTGGATCGTTTGATTGGAAAAGTTTCTATCGATGTTCTGTTGGATTATTGTTTTAATTTAATTTGAAATTGTTCTTCGTTTAAATAACTCTTCACTCAAATTGTTGTTTTTTCATTGATTTTAATTGTAATTTTCTTAACGCTAGTGTTGTTTAGTTAAAACTTCACGGCTCTTAAAGGGAAACCACCTAGCTTCGAGAAATCTGTTTATTCTAAGATCAAACATAATAATATGACTACAATTAAAACTACGTTTATGTTCTGATTTTTGTGTATAATTCTAAACGTTTTTGTACATTACACACTGGGCACAAAAATAAATAATGTAAAGAGAAACAGTTGATCTCGTATGTTATTGCAAACGTGAATTTTATTTATATTTAGGGAGTATTCCTATTATTATTTTCAGTTAATGGATCAATAATGGAATAGAAAAAAAAATGTAATGATGACAGAAAAAACATATTTAAAACTGTAAATAGAACATCTAACATCCTTGGTTTAGAATATATTTTAACACTCACAGTGTCATATTTTATTCTTGAAAGATGAAAATAAGAAACCTAAACGTCACGCAATGACGTATCCATAAGAGACCAAGAATTTCGCGCGGTCGGACCGACGGCACGGTAGCTCAATTGGAAGAGCAGTTGGCCCGGTAAGCCAGAAAGATGCTGGTTCGAGTCCCACCCGTGCGCAATTTTTGGTTTCTTATTTTCATCTTTCAAGAATAATCTAACATCCTTATCGAGGTGCCAAATGATTTATTTATGAGTTCATAAACTGAATTTAAATTCACATTACTACATACAGCAGATGCCGTACAAATATAGCAAATCTATTATGAGTTTGTTTCAAAACATTGAGCATTTATAAATCGATCGATGATTAATTGTTATGATTTACTTGCTTATAGTAAAAAAAACATCTCAATTTGACACAATATAGGGTTATCGCAGATTTATTCTTTATCATTGAATGGAAATCATGTGTCTCGCCTGTCAACTAAATACTTACAGAACATGAAAAGACCACATGAAGATGAAGGTTTCTCAGGTCTCGAAAGTTTTCGCTTAAGTAAACTATTTAAGAAAAATATCTTATTTTTAGTAGCAATCTTGTCTTACCCTGAAGAAAATATGTAGCACTATAAAGTTTATTAACAGTTATTATTTTATATTATATTATTAGAAGAGCAGTTGGCCCGGTTAGCCAGAAAGATGCTGGTTGGAGTCCCGTGCGCAATTTTTGGTTTCTTATATTTCATCTTTTAAGAATAAAATATGACACTGTGAGTGTTAAAAAACATTCTTAACCATTTATTACCAGTTCAAAAAGGCAAGAATGTATTATCGATCATTTACTACAAAAAAATAAAACAGATATATTTTTTATAAACTGTGTTAATTAATATGACTCCAAATCACATACTTTTTGGTAACCCTACAGTAGAAACGTACTGCGCAGACGTAGACGCATGCAATCCATCATGGCTGCCCACGAGTCGGTGATTTATAACGCGCCACTAGTTTCCTAGAGTAGCTGGCTTATAGCAAATTAATTACAACCAGCCAGTGGTGACCCGAATGCTCGCACTTCGATTAAGACTTGTATAAACAAAGTATTTGAAATTCGAATTTATTATTCATCGAACATACATAAAATAAATCATCGTAGGTTTGCGTTAATCTGTTTTCATTACTGAAACGTTATTCTATCAGGCTGTAGGTGCTAGATTTTCTTTGACAATATTGATTAATACTCTGTATTTATTAGGAGAACCATAATTTCGACAAAAAGTAGGACAAGTTATCAAATTGAAAATGTTGTCTACGTAAGTTCTTGAAAGGATTCTGTTGTCTACTCATAAAATGAGCTTTTATTTTAGAATCGTTTCATTATTGAGAATTACGTGATAGAATGATTGGAAAATCTTTACAAAAACTTACAAAAACCTTACTAAAATCTTACGTTTGCAAAAAATATTCAGTATCTACTATATTTCATCTCATCTTATCACCTACATAATATTATCTGGTTTAAATTTTTTGTGTTTCAATACAGAGGTCATTGACCTTTTCATAGTTTTCTGTCTTCGTAAAGTTGGGCACGTAACAGCTGTGGTTCACGCTCCACGGGCAGTGACGTGACAATATCGATACTAATGCGCTCGATTGATTGTCGATGTTGGTTTTTGCGGTGAGAGAATTGTTTTATTTCACTTTTTTATTTGGCTGTGGGAGCGGCGAATCGAGACCTATTCGGATGATGGTTTTGATTTATGCAGCAAAGATATTTTAAAATTGAAGCTGTCTTTACTATTTATGTCAAGAAAAGGGTGGACAAGACTCTATTGACACAAAAGTTAAACCATCTTAATTTTATAATTATATCTACCAGTCATTAAATCTTAAAGAACTGTAAAGCGAAAGAAAATAGCTACCTCACACAAAAAGGCAAAGGAAGTATCGCACACGTAGCTTCCCAAACTTTTTTATGACGCCATCTTGCCTATTGTCCAACCTCCGTGTAGGAAGCGGCCAGTGAGGTCGGGAGGATCGCGGAAGAGGCCTCGCCGTCGACCGTGACGATGACTGTTGACACCGTGCCAAATCACTTTCACAACGATTACTGGCCGGCAAAAAAGCATTGTACTTTTCGGATTTGGAACGAAGATGGATGGACAAAAAAGTTTTATATTGTTTCCTAAAAATATGCAAATCTCACCTGCCAGTAACTGTATGACTTAAAAAGGTTTTAAAAAAGCTTAAAACATTTTTTTATGAAAATAGTTAAAACCATTTATTATTATGATGTAATATGTTCCCAAAGAGTATAAATGATATTTATGGCCATTAAGACGTTAAATGCGCGTACCGGTATACAAGTCGGGATAAATCCGCCATATTGAAAATCGTGACCAATCGCCTGAACGGGCGCTATCAGCTCACTGATAACATTCTATTTCCGAACGCAGCACGCTGATTGGCTGTCGCTACTGAGTATTGACATAAAACTCTGTTATCATAAATTAAAGTAGAATTCTTGTTAGCAGAATAAATGGGTCATGTTTTATGCGTCTTTGTCCTGTTTTATTCATAATTTTATTATTGCTTTTGTAATAACCATTGTTACTACGCAATCATTGTTGCATAACAACAAAGACCTACGCAATCTAACGATGAGCACAATCATGAAACACGGTTATAACTATCAAGTCATGGTTTAGAAAAAAAATACATAGTTCTCTATCATATACCAGGTGCTGCTGCTACAAACCAAATATACTTTCATAAGCTATAAAAGTAACGTTTATGTTATTTACTCTAGTGGTAAATCAAAAATAATTATAAAATTACGCATTTTACAGAAATAGACCATAGCACGATCGTGTGGTGAGCATCTAATTAACTAAAATAAGACGAGTCACAAATTGGAATCACCGAAACAGACTGCTGCACGGTAAATTTAGCGGGGAACACATCGAGAACAGACTGATTAACTTTTTTAAATTTAGACAAATCTGCCGAGGTAGACGGGTTGGCGGGAAAGATGGACAGATATAATTTTATTTTTATACACATTTTTTTATTCATACCTTTGCCTAAACCATAGAATTATTATCCCTTTTAGGAATATTAATTTTATGGCCTAAACATAGCAAGGTTACATCGAACATTTTAAAAACCATCAATACGTGTTGCTTCTGGCTAGGCTTTTATTCATTAAACAGCACTTACCATCTTAACCCGAATTGTTTTGCTAAAAATGTAAATTGGTATTAATGAAGAATATTGAGTAATCGTGTGATTTAAGATAGATCTAATCACGATTTAGTAATAATAGAAAACAAAATTGTAGCGCTTTTATTGACCGTGAAAACGGCTAAGTGGGCTAACTTTACTTGATATTTTTGCTTTTTGGGGCATGCCGTGTCACGGCGTCGGGCGTCTTCATGACGATTGTCAAGGCTAATTTCTGTTTTTAGGGAAAATTGGAGGAAAAACATTTGTTTTACAGAAACAGCGGAGCAAAGCGTGCGCTGTCTAATGGTGATTACTGATTAGTGTCACAGTGGTTTTTATGATACTTATCGCCACGTTTACGAGTGGTAAATAGAAAAAACGTTGTTATTTATTTATTTTTTTGCTATAAAAGTTAAACGCCTTAAATGCATGTCGGTGTAGTAAAAATAAGTGACTATAATTTTTTCAAGGAAAAAATCTAGATCTATTTTCGTAATTTATGTTATGTGGTATGCCAAGTGCACACATAAATTGGCTTAGTAGGTACTAGCCACTTCACTAAAAATCTACATTTAGCAACGCCTTGTTAAATGTGTTCTATTGGCATTGCAATTTAAAATAATAATGCTCGCCAAGAAAGCTAAAGCTACAGTAATCAAGCTCGAAAAACGAGAAAGCCTGTTGTACAATTTCGCGAGAAAACAATTTGCGGACAAGCGCCACGCCAATCGGGTGTAGATGGGGCATGCGCGCGCAGTGTGGCCGCGCACTCAGCGACGCCATCTTTGTTATGTTCCTTTTTCAAAACTCCAACGTCTGCGTTCCTTTTTCTCTTGTCACACTTCCGACATGCGAAGAGTAATGAGAAAACTCTGTAATAACTCTTTTTGTTCCGTAAAAAGACATGCACTCGGAATTACAGCTTTCTTACGCAACGTGTCTTCCTTCCTTTACAATTCTTTATTTATTTTTGACACGAGTCGCTTCTATCACCCATAAACAGAGTTCAAAGACTTCATTTTGATTAAAGCACTCGATTTACTAACAAAATGGTATCGATACCGTAAAAATTACGGTAATACAATAAGGATTTTGTAAAACCGTCATTAATATTCAGCAAACGGCGAGGGTGCCCAAAATTCGCAGCTCCATCCCATATGGCGCATGACACAATAAAGTTTATGGTTCAGGAATGAACAAAAAAGGTACAACTGTTATGAACCGTTCGTTACGTTGGTATATTGTGGACCTCCCTGCAGGGAGCCGGCTTCCCGCTGCGACGCTCTCAACGCTCCGGCCCAAATTACTAGTGCACCTCTTTTCTGTCTGTTACTCTTCTAGGTATTTAGGATTTTTGGAACTGCTATTAAACCTATTATGGGTTGAGACTCTATGGTTCTTCGAAATAGATTAGCAGTGTCAGTGTTTTATCTCTCAGTCTTATTTTTATTTGCAAAGCCTAAGCAAGGCCTAAAGGACAGTTGCTGTTAAACATAGCAGCTTTTCAAACAACTTTTTCTCACAGTTAAAACTTTTCTAGAAACAGCCGATACCGTAAAATTATATCGGTTATCGCTGTTTTGAATAACCTTCATCGCTATTTAATAGACGCTGATTCGTATTTATCCGAGCCATGTAAATGCAAATCTCACTAAAATTCTCGGTTCTGTTACGTCTATTGCCAATAATGTGCTCAGTGTTCGAAGGCCGCATAGTAATGGCGGTTTATTTGAGACCATCAGTTCTGTTCAGCTCATAATGTGCGCTCATTAGCTCTAGGGGGCGCCTCGGGAGCAGGTAGTCGATCGACCATTATTTATACCGGCCACAAACAGAACAATGTCCACGTACAACTCTTATATCAATCATCCTTTATGCCGGCCCGGCTGGGCGATTCTCCTCGCGATGGAAAATATATTTCCCCACAATATGCTATTACAGCGCAAAATAAATAGCACCCAGGATATTAAACAAAAAACCTCTCGTCGGACGTCTGCCGTCGTAAAGCCTTAATTATCAATAACGCTTCGGATAATACCTGTAATAAGACAATGTGATCTAGCCAGGCGCCAGACACTATTTCTGTCGCTTTTAACTAAGCTCAAATCAAAATAACGACTAAGCAACGGACATGTGAGACGTTAAATGCCTGTAACTCGTTGTTAAGCTTAGTTATGCCGGATCGTATAGGATTCGTTTGGCATAAACATGGCAGGTGTGGTGTAATTCGCGATGTTTTCAGTTATCGTAAAATGATAATTTGAGATATGAGCCGTCGATATGTCAATGGCCGTGGCTGGTTTAGCGGGTAGTTATGATGGCGTTTTATGATTTTGTGAGGCGTTGGCGTTCCGGTAAGAGAATGGGCCTTCGCAGCGGTATGAAATATAGTGTTTAACACCAGTCCGCTTGTACGCTCGGCGCCCCGCGGCGCGGACGGTCCCGCCGCGCGGCGTCGTCACCCTAACCTTGTACTGCACGATAATGCTTATAAATACCACTTGATATGGGGAACACTTGTTTTTAAATTAAATGGTAAACTTATAGGTTTAAACAGACACTTGTATTGTAATGTATGAGCGCTAAAAAGTGTCAGAAAAAAACAGAAAAAACAAAAGAAGAACCTTACGACAAACGCTTGTTACGACACTGTATTCAAAACCCAAAAAGCAGTTAGGTATTTCACCTTCCTTGACGCCATGACATCATTCATAAGTTCAACGATTAGTGATTGATAGCCAGTAGCAAAAAACATATTACCTTTGACCACACGAACCATTATGGTCTAACAAGCCGATATTTAACAAAAATTGACCGACTTCGAGCATCCATTAAGTAATAAAAACGGTTTTTGGCTATAACATATTGGGTCAGCAGTAGCTATTGACTGCCCAAGGTTGGGTTTAACTACCGATTGTGCAATAATTGTTTTTGAATGTCATAGAATGTCAAAGGTCCGCAATTTGCGATAGTCAGTTGTTTTGCTAACCTTTTTTGTTATTGTTATGCTACATTTGTCTTTTGTTGCGTTGAACATAAGTTGTAGTAACTATAGCACTGAGACAAAGCTTTATTGATAGTAATCAATGTTTGTTGGTTAGGACGTATAAGATTTAGTATCTTTCTATTGCTGCAAGTTACAGGCTAACTTTTACAAATTTTAACTGATTGATTACCTATATTAAAATAACGATGATGGATGATTCAGTAACGAGTGATATAATTGTGTGGAAGAGAAAAACATAATGCGCCGCCCCCATATAAACTGGGAACAGGGCAAGCAAATGATAAGTACCTATAATAAAATAAAGAGAAATGAAACTATGTATCCATAACCGTTGGCATATTATTAAGTAATTTTCAGCCTAGTTCCAAAAATATGCTTGGGATTAATAAGTACTTGCAGGAGATGTCTCAAATAACGAATTAACTAACATCCATACAATCACAATCTATCTTCTCAAAATGGAGCACGACGTAGTTAATCTACTCAGCCCTCACAAATATAATTACAAAACACAACGAGAACAGGACACAGGACCTTTCAATCAAAATCGGCTATTAATCACTCGGCGAGAATTAGATCCAGTTTCGAGCGGCTCGTAAATGCGTTCCCTGTGCAAATGCGTGCGTGGGCGCAGCCGCGCAGCGATCAAAGCGACCGCATGAAGGGTGACCAAAATAAAACACGTAATTTTTTATGTATTCATGTGAAAATACTGAAATAAAACTCGTGCATAGGTATTAGTAAATACATTTGATAATACTAATTGTAGTTAAAATATTAATAAAAAAAACATACGGATTTGTTTTGTCTTTAAACATTTATCGCATCTTTGCAACCGTTTTAGTTCTGCCAAAACATATAATTTTACTTCCAAAAGCAAGTTTTTTTTAAATTTATTCAAGGCTCACAGTACAAGTTACAATCACATGATTTACAGAAAAAACAAATCTAGTCTAGTCATTACGTTAAAAAACTAATTTGCTATTTTTGTTAAAATTTTATCTGACTTCAAAAAGAAGGAAGTTCTATCTCTCTTTCCTATATTTTTACGTATCCCCAAAAAAAAAACACCGTGTTAATTTTTCCTAAATCATGGCCGCCCCTACGCGCCGCGTGTGGTCACCCTCGCCTGTATCTGCGCGCAACAGCCGCGCTCTTGTTTCTCGATGCTTTTTTGTTTTGCCGGTACCTATTTGTGCAAACTCATGCTCTCGCAATGTTACTGTGATTGGCTTTTGTTAGGCGGTTTCGGTAGCCTTTGGGTATGAACATTGGAACTCAAGGGAAATGGGGTTTTGAAGGTCTGAAATGAGTCGGTTCGGTACCTCAAGCTTACGCAGTCTTTACAGTTGTAGTTGTTGTACGCAGTACTTAGCTTTTGATCCTCGAAATTAGTAATTAGAAGTCTTAGATATTAGCCTTAATAAGAACAATGCAATATTGCAAATTAGCGTAACGTGAGTACCATTTTTGATATGACATAAAAAATATACATCTAACAGTAAGTTTATGTAAAGAAAAAACACCCTTAGAATTTTTCTCATACTTAAGCCCACAAGAAAATTTGTATTAGAAGTTAGCAACAGTTTTATTAATTACTTAAGTCATCATTAACAAGAAACGTGATCGTTAACAAGATGGCCTAATAGTCTAATCTAAGGTGTGACGGACAGACAGATCGAATGGAAAGGAGGATGCCCAATCGCTCACTGTTGGATGACACCGTCCTTGAAATTGTGGACTAATCACTATCAAAGGTCACATTCGAAACTAAATTTAGCATTGTCACTACAATAATAACACGCAATGATTGGACGTAAATTGGTTTTAATGTTTCGCGCAATTTAGTTTCACTTGAAAACAATTCAAATAAGTAACCAAGCATAAACAATATACGTGATAAAACTAGGCAAGTAGCTTAATTAAGCTCGAAAAGTTATAGTCGTCTTTTATATTATAGCTTATTTTTGTTTTTTCGTTCTAGTTACAAATTAGCGTGTCTACTTATGAAAGCTTCGCTTCGTAAAAACTACTTATTCCAAACACATCCTTCCCAAGTAAATTATGTAGAGGCATAGTATTATATTCGACCTAAAATTGCAGTTCAGACTATAAAATATCTAGGCCTAGGTCGGAATAGGTGGGTCATTGTCAATGTAAAATCGTGGCAATCATAACCACAGTCATGTTTATGTCCAAATTCCTATTATTGACACGCACATGAGAACAATGAAGAACAAACTCAGGGTTGGTCATGTTTAGTAAATAATAATAGTTTCATGTATTAAGTTATTAGATTAAAGTATTTATTTAATTAAAAACATACAAAGCTCGATAAGTAAAGAACAATCCGGCAATTTGGTTGACTTTTAACGTTAAAAACATAATTTGATTTAATAACCCACATACTGATGGAACTTAAGGCATATCATCACCCTATCTGCAATTAAAATGAAGTTGGTGATTGCACCAAAAAGACGATTTAGTTTAATTGTAATGAATGTACTACAAAGTAATTTGTGTCCTTTCCGGAATCCGTAGAATTTATCACAGAACGAGTGCGTTTTATATTCGAGCCGTAAATATAGAGTAGTTAGGATTAAACCCTGGCCACTTCCAACGCGATGAAAACCTCATTTCCAATAATCGTTTTTTTTTTCGCCACAAACTTGATGACGTGAACATGCAGGTGTTAACAGCACTGACAGCGGCAGCCCTCACGCGATTAGTCGCGGCCGGCACGCGACGACTAATCGCAGAACGATAGTGATGCAAATCGATTCCGTCTGTATCGTATCGATGGATCTACGAGTTGTTTGCTGTACTTTGATGGAAATTGGCTGTAGCCACTAGTCGTTAGAACGTTTTAATCGGTGTGATCATCTTCAATAGTCAAATCAATTGGATGGTTATTATTAACATATGTATAAACTGTAGGTAGGTTAGGTAGTGCCGTGGAAAATTATTTCCAAGAACGAATTCTTGTTCTAATTCCTAAAAATATTAGTACCTACCTACCCTAATTTCAACATTCACTAAAGTCCGTTTTTCTACACTAATAGAATATTGTGAACAATCTTGATAATCCTTTTTAGCTAAAATATTCCTTTTAAAACTAGATAAACACAAAACACATAGCTAATTCATCTTTCAACACTGGGATCTTTTTAATTTAAATAGTAAATTAATTTTATTTGCTGATATTATTTTAAAAGTTAAAAAAGATTGTTTACATTGTTGGACTAGCAAAGATTAATGGAATTTTCTTACATGCCTTTTTAAAGCGCTCTATAGTATTGTTTGCTAGTGGCATGAATTGTTAGATTTATTATTCGTGGTAGATAGACCTTATAATTATTACTTGAGTCTACTTTTATTCATTTCAGAATAGTTAGTCCAGGGAGCGTATTGCGATCCAACTTAATCCGTTCAATTCCGAGGCAGTTCAATTCCCACTCAGTGTAAACGAATATTATCAATATAAAAATTTTATAATGATACTACAATGGTATGAATATGAATATTAATATTGTTATATTATAGTAATATTATCAATATAATGCGAAATTGCAATAAGAATTGCTAATTTGACAGTAACTCAGGGCGTTTTAACTGTCAAAACTGCATCGCAATACGCACCCAATGTTGTTTAAAAATCAATTTCAAAGTTTTATTATCGCTGGCCGCAATCATGAAAATTACAGTGACAAAAGCCAATTGTCTTTTCTCGTTTACTTACGAACTAAATTATATTTTGTTTGAATAAATATTCATTTATTCATTAGTTTCCCATCGTATCTGCCTATTAGCAGTTTGTCATAGAGTAAGACCGGAGATGAGAGCAAAATTTCCTATTGATTCAAGATAAGCTCTGAATATATTCGCTGCAGTATAGCAAAATGTCTCGATAATCCGATATCGTAATAATTATGTGGTCATCCTATTACAGAGCGGCAATTATTGGAAATTGTGTGGGTTCAATTAGGTTTCGTGACTATCAGAGGATATGGTACCTACCTATATTGAACCTACTCTATCTAATTGAATTACTTGACTTCATATGTTTTTTAACGTAAGAAGTAAAAGAAGCAATTGTTAGTATTACTAGTTTCATGACCACACAGTACTTGCATTCCTAATTTATTAGTTCCGAACTAGAAACAAACTTACAGTTTCGTATCGAAGTGCTGAAAGTCACTAAATAAAGGACAAAAGAATTACCTTACCATAATTTCGTATTCTTTTCAAATACAAACAAAATGCTTGCTTTATTTGCGACCGCAGCGATGCGGTTTTAGGCTATAAACATCATCTGCAATGCACCGACGAACGGACAAACAGACAATGTACTAATGTATTTGCATTTTTGCTTTACCGTAACTTGGGACGACAGTCATCCTTTTGGTCTGTGGTCGTCATGGTTTGAGTTATTGCTGCGGATTCTTTAATGGCAGTTTTATTTTGAGTTTACAATTTTCATAAATATTACTTACACTACCTACATTACGTTACGAGTCAAACCTATGATTATATCTGATGATATTTGCACAATTTTACCTGGTACATTACAACAAAGGTATACATGTGACGCCCTGCAAGGGCAAGACAACAATGAACGCTAGTCGCTTAGGACAACACTTCTTGACTCAATAATAGTACATATTCCAAAATTGCTCAACATCCTTCTCTTTGCAGGTGTGGTTCCAAAACAAGCGTTCAAAGGAGCGTCGTCTCAAGCAGCTCACCTCAATGGGGCGGGGTCCTTTCTTCGGGTCCTCACGCAAGATGCGCGGTTTCCCCATGAACCTATCACCAGGGGGCTTAGAGGAAGGGCCGCCGGGGTTTCCGTACTTCGCGACGGCAGATGGCAAGTTCGAATTTGGGTATGGCCCGCCGTTCCACCATGACGCGCCGTTCTTCCATCCGCCGCCCGCTATGCCGTTTAACCAGCCAGGTTGGTAGACTTTTCATCATTTATTATGCTAGCTATTCTAATAACTAATTACTGATTTTATATAGTGAAACTTAAGACTACCAATTAAATTATTAGTGCTTTGGTTGGTGCAATCATAACTATTCAAATATGTTATATGTCTCGAAGAAAAAAGGCTGAAAACAGTTCTTCATCCGATGCTTGAACCAAAATAAAGAGATGTGATTCTGGTCAACCTTTGATGCCATGGTTTAAATATCACCATCATATCCATCGCTGACGTTTGACGAATGTAATTGAATTATCATTAAAATCCACCAATTTGTATTCAAAACATAATTCAGAGCCAACCTCTCGCTTCCAATTTTGGTTCAAATAATAACTGGAGCAGGTCGTTTCGCAGGCGGAATGGAGTCGCTGCCAGGCGGCGAGTTCCCCGAGCAGTTCCCGCCGCCTGAACACCTGGTCCTCCCCCGGCCTTCCTCTCCCGAATTCACCTTCGGAGACGCCCCTCCCCCCCTCCACCCCGAGGGGCTGGTCTGGTAGCTGAAGCCGGAGCCGCGGGACTTCCACGACTGATGCGGCTCGACAGGCTACCAAGTGGACTATGACATTATGTGAGGTGTCTTTTTTTTCGGTTGACAGTGCGCGTGCAGACTTTTTGGTTTCGTGATCGTTTTTTGTTTTATTTTTGTAGGCTGTGTTTCCACTAGTGTATCGTACCGGAGGGTATAGATAGTACAGAGTGACTGTGGTCATTTGATCCTCATTAAGATGCTGGATTCACTAAAATGACAGTAATTTCATAGCTCTGAATACTTAAAGCGATCTTACGTAGTGGAAACCTAGCCGTTTAAACTTGCAGAAAATAATAATTGTTTGTGACGACTTTTTCATTTGTCAACGGAATTACCTACTATTCATTCATAGGTTTAGTTATTTTCTTGTATTGTATAAGTTTCTCCTCTGGTGCTAATATTTTTAATAATTTCTTCTCATTCTTTTGGAAATACTTATAAAATTGTGTTTCATATTCTTTCACTATCAATTCTTTAATTAAATTATACCGCTTTTTGTCTTTTCTTTTATTATAAGAAAGTGTGGATAAGCTGCGTCTCTGTGAATAGTAATAATAAATGTAAATACGATAGAGTTTTTTAATAACTATGAATAATTTATTTAGTTAAATATTTATTTACAATGGGTTTACATGAAGTAAAATAATTTTGGTTCCTATTTTAAGATAGATTCAGCAATTACAACGCATTTTATTTTGTATATTTATTAACTTTTAATTAAACTTATTAATTAAGTACAATGGAATATTTAGCTATAGCGTGTACTTACATAGCAGACAATTATGTAAATATTACGGTGTAAATAAAATAACTATGATCCTGTATATGTGTACTTATAAGTACTTAACTAAATGTAAGAATGCTAATTAATTTGTGAAATCGTTGTTCCATTTTATATGAAAAAGGATAAAGGGTAAATGTAATTCACATCTTTTTACATGGTTTGTCACTTTTTTCTCATGAGAATGTTGTAAATAAAACCTTCATAGTTTACGAGACAATTTATTGAGAATGAGAACGTCACGTTTTGAACTTCATACTTAACTAATTTTCTGTGCGAAATGTTTATTATCTTAGTTAACTGAAAATGTAAAATGATCGTGTGGTACCATTGCAACACCATATCAGCGAGGAAACCACTAGTATGTACCTAACTGTAAAACTTAATTGGAAAATACAAAGTTAACTTGCAACAATTTTTCACACTAAGTTGTTACACGGATCCTTTGTATGTATTTTGTTGCATAACTAACACTTTCCTAAACTAAACATTATTTATTTCTTTTGGTTAATTGATTTATAAAAAAAATACAAAAGTATACATATTTGAGTTATTTGTACAAAAACTATTCAGTTTAGTTAGCTTCAAGTAGTAATGTGACTTTTCAATTTAGACCTTTTTAATAAGAAAGTGAAAACGCTGTTACTAGGCAGACAGGTAGCATTGCCACTTTATATCATGTGCGATCGTGGCCAAATGTCTGGCAATCTAATAAAAAAACGTTATTTTTTTGTGATTAACACGATGTAAAACTTCAAAAATATATTTATTTGTCGCTAATTGAACCTAATTCTATTAAATTGACAATATAATCTAAAGACGTATGTCATAATGATTCTTTAAAATTATTTTTTTAAACATAATCATCAACTCTCATGATGAGCGAGCATAGTTTGAGTTTTTAAAACAAGCTTCTGCGTTTTGAATGTTTAACTGATTCACAAATACATTTTTTACATTCTTGAATACAACTTACAAGCGATCTTGAGTAAGCTGGACTACTTACATACCTAATTTATGTATGTACTATAGATTAAGTGTTAATATCGGTACATACTGTTGTCATCTGTATTTTAGCATAGAAAAGTATAATGGAATTGTCTGTAAGAATAAAATCTATTCGGAAATATTTTGTGTGAATTTCTTTTATACCTTGTACCCGCGTCACATCACCATCATATAATAAAGTAGGTAGGACCTATTGATGGATAAAATCAGTTGATTAAAGATATGACAAGACTTCTGTAAAGGTTCTCCAAGATGTTCTCCAAGATATATTGCCATACTAATCATCTAAGCAAGAAAAAAAATCCCATTATTGTATAACTCTGGCCAAGTAACTAACTAATATGGCTTGGAAATCTTAAACCCTTTGATGTTCTGATGGAAATATTAATAAAAAATAAATATTTGTTAGCACGTATTCCATTATCACACTGATACAAACAAACAGGCATACCATCAAATGATCATAATCATTAACAATTCTTTCACACAAACAAAACGATTAGTACACCACTAAAGTAAAGGTTAATTAGAAGTATTGTTACCTTACCGCAGTGTATGGGGGAAAGCGGGAATATCGCCAAGGGGCAACTCGGGGGCATGTGGTACTTCCCACGCGGAATTAGCCCCCAATAATTGGAGAGCGTGATGTTTGCTCGCCACTGTCTAAATGTTGGATTTGCAAGGCTCATTGCAAATGAGTAGTAGATAAGTACGTGAATTGTTAACTTTTGTTCTTAATTTGAAATGGGTTTGCTCTTGACTCTTTAACTTTTTTATGTACCTACACTAATGCAGAGTGGACTGTTATGACGAGATGTCAGGTGAGATGTTTAATGAATACTTACTCGTAGATGTGAAGCCGAGGAATCTGGGGGTCAATACTCTTGCAGTTTGTTTACAAAAAAAAACACATATCGGATTTTCTTTTTCGAAGAAAGAGCAGTTTTGCCTTTATCAGAGCCACGATCTCAATGCATTTCCATTTCTTTCGTGCAGTAGATTTTACGTGTGGATATTCGTTTAAACAGTGAAACTCGTTCCTAAGTAATTACCACACGATACAACTTCGATTTTCGCTAGTATCCTGGTATGTACATTATATAGTTTTCAAATAATAAGTAATAGGTATTAGGTATAGTAATACTAAGTTGTAGCAAGAGGGACTAAAAAGTACCTTTCTAGTGCCACGACATTTGATTATTTTTTTTTGACTGAATTTAGCACGAATTGAGTAGGGACGTTATTCCAGCCAATTGGATAGCTTTTTTAATGAATTCTTTATGCATTTTTATTTCTCGAAAATGTATTTTTATCATTGTTTCTTCTTTGTCTACATGCTACGTTGGTAGCATTCATTCATTGTAATAGGTATGCAAAATATGTATAGGTAGGTATCTGTAATTAACCACATAATTAAATACGTAAGTGATTTTAGTTTATACACAATCTGTAATGGAAAGACTGTTCGTAGACCAAAGCGACGACCCCTTCATAATTTTACATAATAGGCTTAGTTTTAATAAACAAATTATCAAAAAAAATACAGAGGTCCTTACGTGAAAATTACATTCGTGAAATGTCACGTGGCGTGCCAACATCACGCTTCCAATTACCAAGGTCCGGTGATAATACGCCGTGGGAAGCTACCACTGTGGCCATCAGCTTTGATGGGATTCCATTTCTGCGTCAATTCATTTTGCTATTAGTTCAGTTTGTTTATGCATATTCTTGAAATGTAATAGGTAAATGTACCTACACGAGATAGAAGTGCATCTATAGAAGTGCATCTTTCTTGAGCTATCTAGGTATTTTTTAACGTAATAAAAGTTTTGCTAATTTACTTAATACCAAATTTTATTGATCTAATTTGTGCAATTTAAGAAACTCGTATGGACCATTGACTGTTTCTTGTCAACTTACTAAACTGTAAAAAACGTTTTTTTTTTAAATACCCACAAAACATAACGTACTTTAAATTGTATTTGTATTCGTAGTCCGCAGTACTTGGTATTTTGTATCCATCGGAAAACTTGCAAAGAAATACAGACAACCCTATTTTCAGTGGAAGTTTATTTTCGGAGACTGTGACCAATGGTGATTGATTGGGTAGGTATTACTTCGATTACAAAACCAACTTAGTAATAAGTAGTACCTACTTACCTATAGAATTAGTTTCGATCTTTGTAAGTAAATACATTATGAATGACCTTGTAAAGGTCTTGAAACTAATTAAAGAATAAACGTAGAGAACCAAATGAGGATATTTTAATATTAATACGTGAGCCTTTTGATGTTTGTTGTACCTACATACTGAAATAGTACATAAGTACATGTTACCACGAAGAATAAGCCACTTTTAAACAAGACACGATGACATGTCATCATTAAATAATTCCTATTTCCATCTCGAATTCCTTCAGTTATAGCAAAAAACATCAAACGATAAATTGACCGTTTGACAGACACGCAAAGTAAAGAAACGATGATAATTGCTAATGTAAATAAAATAAACAATTAGAAATGAGCTACATACATTTATGAAATCCTAGAATCTCATAGTGGAGAAAGTAAATATTCATGAGAACTTGCCTATCATGTCATCGTGAAAAGAGATGTTACTTGAAAGGCGGCGCTAGTCCTACTAAGTAATCCTACTACTATTATAAAGGCGAAAGTTTGTAAGTATGGATGTATGGATGTTTGTTACTCTTTCACGTAAAAACTACTGAATGGATTTGAATGAAACTTTACCACAATATAGCTTATACATCAGAATAACATATAGGCTACAATTTTTGAGGTTTCTAATGTGAGGTCGTAAAAAAACACATTTTTTGCGCTACTAGACGGGACGAACCTGAAGTCCACGCGAACGAAGTCGCGGGCAAAAGCTAGTATTATCTTAAATGCGAAAGTTTGTGGCGATAGATGTATGTTTGTTACTCATTCACGCAAAAACTATTTGATGGATTTTGTTGAAACTTTACACTATAATAGCTCATACATCGGAAAAGCACATGTATGTTTACATATCTGAAGAGACGTCGATAACACTTTTTCCTGAAACGACGACACTAAAGCACCCGGGGACTCATTCATTCCAATTACGAAAACAGACATAAAAATTAACGACTTCTTTTATAAATAAAACGTACCCAAGTATTTCAGCAACAAAATACACTCTATTCCTCATGTAACTGTCGATTAATTAGTACAATTGTTATACGACTGAGGGAAAGTACGTTCGGTAATGATATAGAACACGCAACACCACCTCGGATAGAAATGTTTATAGCATCTGATAACGTTTCTTATGATAGTTTGTCATGTTTGTTAATGTCATCTTTATGTTTGTGGTATTTTGAAAATGTATTTATAGGTATTTTAATTGGATCATTATTGCGTGAGTACAGTTAGTTATCTGGGGCCATTCACAATCACATTATAATTTTGTTTAATATAACACTTTTTTAGTATAATGATTGAATGATATAATTTTGAATGATATAATTTTAAAACGTATAACAAACGATTGAGCTAAAATCAATTAATATAACAACATTTAATATAATATTTACATGATATAATAATTAAAACAAATAATGTTTATTTTTAATGACTTTTAATCTTATTTATATAAATGTACATTTTAATAAGTGTTTATTTTCATATCTGTACCCACAAAAAAGGCACTCGCTCGTCAAAAGGCAATCAGCGTCGTGGTAAGTATGCGTTCTGCTACTGCCACGGCCAATGCTGAGCGAGTGCCTTTTCGACTTAAGCCTACTTACCTATTTTTAATGAATTACTCGTGGGATCTGTATTTAATCTTAAGTAATCTCTCAATGTAATTTTTTTTGGTAATTTTGGGTCGAATAAATTTATTTTCTTTCTTTCTTTCTTTCTTATTTCGTATAATAACATTTAGAATAACATTAATGTACGATAACACTCTTTTTATATAATATTTAAAACATATAATGATTACTTCATATAAACTCCAATTAATATAATATCATAAACTATACAAAAAAAGTAAGTTAAGTAGTTTAAGAATCGGCGCCAGGACTAATCAACCCCATCGCTGCCGGTGCGGAGATCACGTGACCGAGTTAGGACATCATGGTCTTTCCTGCCACTTGAGTGCTGGTAGGGTCTCCCGCCATGCCAGCATCAATGACGTCATCCGCAGGGCTCTTGTTGCCGCCAACGTGCCAGCGGTGCTGGAGCCCCCCGGCATTTTTCGTGACGACGGCAAGAGACCTGACGGCATGACGCTCATTCCTTGGAAGCAGGGTCGTGCTCTTGTGTGGGATGCCACATGCGTAGATACGCTTGCGCCATCCCATATAAGCAGCACTTCTACTGCTGCTGGCGCGGCGGCAGCCTCTGCCGAGTGTTTGAAAAGGCGCAAATATGCAGCTATCACTGATAACTACATATTTGTGCCTTTTGGCGTCGAGACCTTGGGCACTTGGGGCCCTTGTGCACGTTCCCTTTTTAAAGATCTCCGCCAAAGGTTGACTGAATCAACAGGTGACCAAAAGGCTGGCAGCTACCTCGGACAGCGGATTAGTTTAGCTATCCAGAGGGGTAACGCTGCCAGCATTTTGGGCACCATTTCATATAGCAGCGCTGGGGGTGATGTTTTTTATATTTTATAAATTTATTTTCTTCTTTTTTTCTGTTATTCTGTTATTTAGCTATGTAGTTTATGTGTAACTATACAAATAATTACATTACAAAAATGCAGCTGCAAGGTTATTTAAGGCATGCAGAATGCAGGCAATGATGCAAGCAAGCAGGCAAGCAGGCATGCAGCATGCAAGCAGGCATTCAGCATGCAAGCAGGCATGCAGCAGGCATGCAACATGCAAGCAGGCATGCAGCATGCAAGCAAGCCTGCAGCATGCAAGCAGGTATGCAACATGCAAGCAAGCACACATGCATCATTATTTCCACGTCTTCTCCGGCTTCTAAATTACACTCTAGTATCGGGCAGACAAGTACCACGGCGAAAAGACCACGGCGAGTCGGGGTTAACATTATTCAGATTTTTGATAATTAGCTTTTAAAAAACAATTTAAATTATACCAATGGAAGTTATACCAAGTGAAAGTTATATAAATTTATGGTTATTTCTTTTAATCATTATTTGAAACGTTATTATTTCAAATAATAGTTATTTAAAATGATGCGTATGTCAAAAAAATTATATCAAATGAACGATGTATGAAATGAGTTTTATTTCAATCGGTTTTATAAGATATTAACGTTATAATAAATGATATTATATAAAATGAATATTATGAGAAATAAACGTTATAATAAACAAAATTATATCATGTGTTTCTATAACAAATGATTCTTATATAAAGTGATCGTTATTAAAGTTGAATTATATCAAATGATTGTATACAAAATGAGACGCACCCAGTAAAATACACAAATAACACTCTTTTATTTGTCACGCCCGAGCAGTCGCAATAGGATTTATCCATATTTATGTTTTTAAGTTGTGCAATGTATATACTATATCTAGAAATATTGGAGTTACAAAATATTATTGAGATCATCCACCGTATCCGAATTACTCTCACTATATTATTTGTTACCACAATGAGAACCTATAAATATTTTCTTAGTGGTATTATCAGCTCTCTACATATACAAACACGTGCGTGGCATGACATTTGCGTGTGCGGGCCGCATCGGTCAGTCGCGTGTGATCTCTGTGAGGGTAGACGCCACAGGTTCGATTCTCGGGCAAGACATGTGAAATGAAAAGTAGTCGAGAATGCGTAATTTAGTTAGAGGTTGCCTTAATATGCCATACATTGGGGTCGTTCTTACGTAGTGATGGTAGAGATAGTCAATGATAATCAATCCATGGTAGAATCTGTTTACTACAGAGAATCAAAAAACCTTAATCTCTTAATTTAATTTCTTAACTTTTAATAACAATAAAATAACATAAATGTAGAACATACGTATTTTTTTTTACCAGCTGTGCCCGCGACTTAGTTCGCGTGGAATAGTGAATTTTCATCCCTCTTTTCAACCCCTTACAACCCTTTTTTCACATTAAAAAGTATTCTTTGTCCTTTCTCAGGCTCTAGACTATGCGTGTGCCAAGTTTCATGTAAATCGGTTCAGTAGTTATGGCGTGAAAGCGCGACAGACAGACAGACAGGCAGAGTTACTTTTACATTTATATTATTATAGTAACAATAGTACCTAAATACTAATTGTTTTATTTACCATCAGAAAAGTCTATTGCACAGATAACACATATTTCATTATGTCTGCTTCCAAAAGGTTTTGGTATTTTTTTGTAAAACAGTAACTCTAAGAATTCCATGAGTGAATGGAACTATGTTTATTGAAATTGACCTAGAACACCATTGTTTTCTAATCTGAATTCGTTTTTGTGGTTTAAGGCAATCATAGCAACTATATCTAGATTATTTGAATTTAACCATATTTTCTGTAAATGGTAAAAGATCCGAGTATTGGGTAGATAACAATTTCAGTAAACTTACGTAGGAAATTTCACACTTAAGCCTGCTTAACAAACGATGTTATATAATTATTTATTACATTCACTTTAAATTTTAAAAAACCCGTAGCTAATAAAAAAAACGGCTGAACAGATTTTCATTAAACATGGCTAAGAACACATGCATCCTCATGTGAAACTTATAAGAGTAAGTAGTAACACTCCTCTCTTTTTGCGTCGGGGGTTAATAAAAACGGACACAGTAATTATAACATCTAAATACATTCCATGATGCCACTATCCTAGCCAAATAAACCATTTTAAAGTTAAATATAAATAATGGCTTCAATATTTCATACTTCACACACCTAGTTTCACCTGTCCAAAAAATTTAAAAAAGTTGGTTTAAAAATTCCAATAAAAAAAAAGTTTCCGCCCCGAAAAATGCCACAGAGTATAATTAATTATTGCTTTTTTTTTCGTGGACCCTTCAGATGGACGTAGCAGAAATTATTTGGTGTTTAGCCGGCAGAGGCGTGGTAACGTGTGATTAATATATTTCTTAGGAAAAACATTTTTAATGACCGCTGGCCACTGATTCTTGTTTTGTGGATCGCGGACCGGCAAGAATCTGGATTCATTAACATTTACTTTATGTCGAGTTAGGTCTTCTTAAATTAGAGGATATTGAATGAACAAGGTCTTACGAATGTATAATTTATTTTCCTTACACACTAATATTTTTATATCTTTTTGGCAATATGCAGTATGGATCGTGATCTCATTGCTTCCAAAAATATTGGTAAAGCTTTTAAAAAGCACAGTAGATAGTGTTAGTGAGTGAAAAATCGGGAAACATGGAACGGAACTAGCAAGCGAGTGATGGTCCCTACGCGAGCTGCCAATCTGACGGCCTACTACGAAAAACGAAATTCGTCAATACGATCATCGTTTTGCGGATCCGGAGCATTTTTAGTATGCAAACCAGCTACAAAATGCTTCGGATTTCATTTTTCGTAGTAGGCCTCCTGTCACGGACCGACGCGTATGTAATCAAATTGTCGTGTAATATTTCAATATTTAAATTAATGGATGGATTAAAAATATTTCTCCCCTTTTTCCCTCTTCCCGAGGCCTCTCCATAATTTTCTTATTGTGTTTAGAGGCAGTGTGATTGTGGGCAGGCCTCCAGAAGTCCTATAAGTATGGTATTAAATTCTTGAAAAATTTATGTTTCAGTTGACACTTGGCAGTCACTCCGGTTGCCCAGGCAACCAGACCTGCGCTTTCCCTGCTGTCAGCGTCCGTCATCATAGTTTATAAGTTTATTTACTTTAGTCCAGTTTTTTATGTGTTTGTAATTGATATTGTCTCATAAGTTTTAATTTTGTGTTTTGGCAGGTTGTTCCAAATTCCTTTTAGTGCTCTTTGTGAACGCTTATGAGTGCATTATCTCCATCGGTGGGCACCCACTCACAGCCGCAGTTTTTTCACTGTCCTATTTGTAATTCCAATAGGGCTTTTAAAGGTAAGAGGGGCCTTAATATTCATATTGCCCGTTGTCATAATAGCACCAATTTACCCGCGTCTGTCCCTCTTCCCTCTACTTCAAATCCAATATCTTCTACTCCACCTTTTGAATCTGTTATCACACACCTCCACCAATCTACTCCGTTAGTTAAAAGAATCCCTAGGGGAGCGAGAATTGCTTTAGCTAAATGCCTTTCTTCTTGCATTGAAAAATGTTTCGATAATACAGAAATTGCCTGGCAAAATCTTTTTACATTTTCATACTCGTTTTTTCATGTTAACTCACCGTCTAAAACTTTAACTCGCGCGCTTTTAGATAATGCTTCGAATTCCCTCAATCCATCCCTTCCATCCAGTTTGTCTGGTATGGTATCTTCTAAATTTAACATTTATCGTACCGTTGAGAACAAGGTTATGGACGGCGACCTAAAAAACGCAGCCCGTATCTTGTTCTCCGATGACACTCTCGCTCCCCCTAATCAGGAAACTCTCGAGAGCCTTCGTAGTAAGCATCCTTCACGTCCTGATTCTCCTTCTTTACCTCTTCCTCCTCCTCAAAATTTTCAACCGTTACAGATTCTTGATGACGGCGAAACGTTTGCTGCCATCATGTCTTTTCCGGCTGGTTCTGCCGGCGGCATCGACGGCATCACTCCCCAACACCTTAAGGACTTGGTGAGTGCTTCCGCTGCTGACGCCGGTAGAATCCTACTTTCCAACATTACAAAACTTTGCAATCTTCTCTTATCTGGCAAGGTCGTTGAAAGTTTTGTCCCGTTTTTATTTGGTGCTAGACTCTGTGCATTTCGAAAAAAAGATGGTGGCATACGCCCTATCGCCATTGGCTCAACGTTTCGTCGTCTTGCAGCCAAATTAGCCTGTCGTGATCTTTTTTCTCCTTTGAAAGAGTTTTTTCAACCCATTCAACTTGGTTTCGGCAGAAAGGGAGGTTGCGAGGCCGTGGTTCACTCCGCTCGCAATTTCCTCTCCTGTGACGAATCTGAAGTTTTCTTGAAAGTGGATGTGAAGAATGCTTTCAATTCTCTTGACAGGTCTGCCTTGCTGCATGAAGTTCAGACTCACATACCTCAGATTTATCCTTTTGTTTTTCAATGTTACAATAATCCATCAAAATTACTTTACAATGAACATTCGATTGTTTCTGCAGTCGGCGTTCAGCAAGGCGACCCCTTAGGTCCTGCTCTTTTTAGTTTAGGCATCCATCCTGTCATTTCATCTTTAAATTCTAAATTTAATGCCTGGTATCTGGATGACGGCTCCTTTGGAGGCAAAGCGGATGTTGTTTTCCAGGACCTAGTCCTGATTATAGAAGGGTTTAAGAAATTAGGCTTAGAACTGAACCTTTCAAAATGTGAGCTTTTTATTAATGATCACGTTTCGTCTGGTTCTCGTCAGAATATCTTTGATAAATTTAATTCCCTTGCTCCTAACATCAAAATTCTGAATTCTGAATCGCTTTGCCTTTTGGGTGCTCCTCTTCTTGACCCAAGCATCGAACCTTTTCTTGATAAAAAATTGAATGATTTCACCCTTTCAGCCCCCAAATTGGAACACCTAAATTCTCATATTGCTTACACTATACTGAAATCGTGTCTTTTTGTGCCTAAATTTACATACTTCTTACGCGCTAGTCCTATTTGGAAAAAAACTGATTATTTAAAACATTTCGACATCACTCTTAAAAATAGTTTAGAAAAAATTTTAAATTTACGTTTCGATAATAATTCTTGGGCTCAGGCTTCGCTTCCTATTCGTTTTGGTGGGATCGGCATTCGCCAAATTTCTAGTGTTGCCCTCCCCGCTTTTCTCTCCTCTCTGCATAGCACTTCCGTTTTAGCCGGAAAAATCTTCGAACATCCTCATCAGCTTTCTGAGGTGAGAGAGGCGGAGGAATTTTGGCAAGGTCTCTGTCCTAGAGAAGACATTCCAAAGGAACGTCATCAACAAAAACTTTGGGATGTCCCTCTTGCGAGAGAGACCTTTAATACTTTACTTCAAAATTCCGTCAGTGATAGTTGTCGCGCTAGGCTCTTGGCAGTTTCCTGCAAAGACTCTGGCCACTGGCTTCATGCTTTACCATCAAAAAATCTGGGCACTCTCTTTGATAGTGAGTCTTTCCGGGTGTGTGTGGGTCTTCGCCTTGGTACTCCTATTTGTGAAATTTTTACGTGTCCCTGTGGCAAGGAGGTTGACAAATTTGGTCTCCACTGCCTTTGTTGCCAGCAAAGCGCTGGGCGTCTCGCCCGTCATGCCACTCTTAATGACGCCATCAGAAGAGCTCTTGCCACCATTAATGTTCCTTCCACGTTGGAACCACGTGGTTTGGTTCGTGATGATGGCAAGAGACCCGATGGCCTCACGCTCATTCCCTGGGAACGGGGTCGGGCCCTAGTATGGGATGCAACTTGTGTCGATACTTTGGCCCCCTCCCATCTCAGAGAATCAGCCCTTAAAGCTGGAGCAGCAGCGGAGTTGGCTGAAAACGCCAAGCGTCGCAAGTACGGCTCACTTGCAAGTGATTATGTATTTGCGCCGTTTGGCGTTGAAACGTTTGGGCCGTGGGGGCCTTCGGCTAAATTGCTGTTTAGAAAAATTTCGCCAAAACTAAATTCTGTTACGGCCGATAGTAAAGCTGGCTGGTTCCTAGCTCAAAGGATTAGCATAGCTATCCAACGCGGCAACGCAGCCAGCATTATAGCCTCCTTGCCACAAGGAAATGGTTTCGTTTTTGAATAGGGTAGTCTTATTTTTTATTGTTGCATGTCTTAGTTTTAATTTTTTCTTGTTTGTTTTTAATAAATAATTCCACACCTAATTATGGATTGAGCGTAAAGCGTGTTTCAGTGCTTTCAGCAGTACTAGCTGCCTTAGTAAAATCTATTACTTGATATGGAAGAAAAAATATACATACAGGCATATGATATCGTTAGTGTTCATTTAGTGTTAAGGCCGTCTTATTCCGTCAAATTATCTCATAAGCCCCGCCCCCTTGTTAAAAGTGCGGGGCGCTTCCCCCACCAGCACCCCCGCACAAAACTTTTTCTGTCAACTTTGTCTTACAAATCTCGTGTATAATTAAGCCATCTAGTGTTTATTTAAGGAACAAAATTTTCTTGAATAAGATACTTCATGCGCTTTTGTAAGTAACATACCCACGCCATCTAGCAGAACCCCTAAGAACTTTTACAAAATGGTTTCTTTAGTACACCATACATGCTTTTTAGTCTAAACGTTTATCGAAAGAACAAGGAACGCAAAGAGTGGCATTTCATTCTCACACGACTGGTCAGCACTTTATGCCAGCAACCTGTAACCATTATAAAAACAAGAGAGAATATCCGATAACATTTATTATATTCTTTATTGCACTTATAAGATGTACAGAAAATAGGTACAAGAAGTCACAATGTGAACAAAGGTGGGCTTATCCCTAAAAGATACCTCTTCCAGCCAACCCATAGGTGTAGGAAATGTAATGTAATAACATTTAGGTGGTTTATATTAAGATCCTTTTTGTCGACACAGTTATAGTCTCACTACTATCTTCCATCAGTCTTCCAATTGATGATGACTGAAGACCATTACAGATATGGCACTTCAAATTTAGGGTTCCGTACAAACCAGTAGGTATATAAGTCAAAGTTCACCCATCACGAGAATTTTGTCATGGTTTTTTTTACACACTGAAATTCATAACATTTCAAATCATCATCATCATTCTCTTGCCCTGTTCCCAGTTTATCTAGGGTCTGCGCAGTATGTTTCACGCTTCCGTTTAACATTACAAATATGGAAAGCTAAATTAAAGACAAAGGTTTCTTTATCGTTTCAGTAATCCTTTAATAATATCAAAGTTTTTTATTTACTAGTCGTCTCCCGCGACGTCGCCCGCGTATATTTTGGATGTCCCGTGAAATGGTTCAAGTAAATTAATGGTTTAAAGTAATTACTATCGAGGTCACCCACACCACGCTTAAAATACTCGCATAATATCAGCCTGAACTATAAAAATGACTTGAATATCATGTGTTAGAAAGTAAGAAAATAGTAAGGCAAAAGTAGTTAGTAGTAATCTCTCATTTAGATGCAATACTTTTTTCGGCAAAGTTCACTATCAAATATACTGAGCATTGAACTTGGCTATCATTTTTCACATTGATGTTTTTGTTGGGATATCATAACTTTTTATAGAAATATTTATTTGCTTATTCATAAATCATTAATACATATTTTGTGCAAGCTTCCATCCACTTAATTATAACGGTTTCAGACGCTACAATTAAAAAACTTTCTTTTGTTTTCAGATTTTTTCCTTCGCTTACACATTATTACCTACCTAGCTAGATGCCATATTTCAACTGTCTAGGTTTGTTAATTAGAGCACCGCACCCACACAATTACTTTGATAAACCATATATGGTTTTGCCATGTTTGACTTTTTGTAGTCTAGCTTATAGACCTTTTTTACTATAAAACTGTAATTTGGCATGGGTTTCTTTATAACCTAATCACACCGCCTAAAATATGTATTTTAAAATATTTTTGAGACACCTCCCTACAAGGAATGAATTATGATGAGCATGAGTTCCTACACCGAAAGGGCAACACCAGGGTTTATCTCATGAATCGTGATAGTAAGACAGTTGAAATTTTCAGGAAGGATGTATTCATGTTGCCGTTGAAAAAACAAAAACTTAAAAAACAGTTTTTTTTTCAGGTTGCTCTCATACAACTTATCTACTCTGATAAAGATAATAATGAGGGGCTGCCCCATTATTAGGACTTCATATCTTTTGTATGGGACTCCCTGACAACAGATATGATGTTTATGCCATTTTCATAGATAATGGTACGGAACCCTTCGTGACCCCGAAGCGCCATTTGGCGCTAACTACAAGATTAATAGAATTATTATGTGTCACAAACACCAAAGTTGTTTTGGATATTCAGTAACAGCAATTTGAGGAACGGTTATAAAAATAAAATTAAGACAGTCTCCACACATTTTCGACAGAACAAAATTGAAAAAATTATTCAGATTTGACATTTCTGAATGCAAATATAATTGGATTATACTGAGTAATCTCCATGTTCGTCGCTCAAGTCCATGTCACCAAATAAGAGATAGATAGTCAATGCATTATTACTACACGATTCAGAAAATGTGTACGTACGTACGTAAATAACATGGAAACCTGAGTTCCATACACGAAAAGAGCTAGACCGACCTTAACTTAACCTCCAATGTTTGTATTTTGTCCCAGGAGTCTAGATGTAAATAAATAAATAAAATTAATATAGACCTATCACCTAATAAATTATTACTCCCTCCCTCAAATTCATATAATATTTTCTCGTCTCCAATATACTAGAGTCATCAGGGCACAGCTATGTAGAAAAATATTCATGATACCCCCGATTTGAACTCGCGACCTTTGATTAGTATAAGACTGGTGCTGATCCAACTGAGCGTGACGCGGCGCGGCGAAATTAGCTATTATTAGTTCTTAGGTGTTTTACGTAATTAAGTACGCAAATAAAATTGCAAAAATTGACATAGGTCCAGCGTTCGCAGTGGCGTCAAGGGGAATGAGGAAATGGTATCTCGTGCTTGTCATTTGAATAAAAAGATAGCGCTATTTCTGCTTGCATGTATAGAACAGAGATGACACGACGATCAACTGTTGCGTCAAAGTCGTTGCGCGAATCACCATCGTCACAAGTGTGAGAATCACTAAATCAGTGTTTTATGAATGAAAATGTTAATAAAACTGGAAAAAAACGATTGGACGCCCTAAACATCTTTGGTGTCTAAAGTAATCTTAAAAAGACAATTGGAAGAATTTGCTGCTTGTAAGAAAGAATACAGACTAATGAAAAAAATGGACCTTTCTTTGCCTGAACATAACACCGATAAAAACTAAAAAAAAATCATTTGATTCATAGCTGAGATCTCACTTATGTGGTCAAAATGTATATTCTTATAATCCCCTGTTCCTCACATCTGTGTAGCTTGAGCAAATCAAGATCAAAAAAGTCGAAATAGGTCAAATAAAGTGTTTTTAGATATTTCGTTATTCTGATCTAAATAACAAACATTTTGAAATCATTTTAACATGTATATGTGTAGAATGGAATTACCTACTAAAATATGTGATTTTCATAAATATAAGTCCAATAATTTGAAAACTACATAGAAAATACGAAAAAAATGGGGCCCACTTCTGAGGCAATTATTATCGAGCAAAGTAATTACAATCGTGTTTCCAACCACAATCCAGCTTTCTAGTAATCTTCTTCTATAACATATATAGATTCGAGATTTAAATAATTAGTGTTTCCATGTTTAAACTCAATCGAAACATCGTAAAAATGGAATATCTAAGCCTTAAACATTTCCATATATCTTGACCGCATTCAAAACACCAATTTTCCTCGCAAAATATTATCTGTTATTATAATCTCGATGACGAATAAACATGTTTATTACAACTGTTATATTGAGGTACGGGTTTTGAGCTATATTTTTTGTATTTTTTTGCGGGTCCGGACCGCCACGCCTACAGTCTGGGAACACAATTTGCATTCTCTACAATCTGTCATTGTCTGGATTATTACAAAAAAGGTTTGGATACCTTATGAGATCTGTAACATGTGATTTTTAAGATTAGATCGAGATTTTGTTTGATATCTGAGTTTGTGCTTTATGTTTGTACAGTATTTACTTACTTACATACCAACATAGCTGGTTGTTAATTCAAATACGACTACACTTAAAAAAAATGAAAATTCATGAAACTATATAAAGACTTATACTAAGAACTATAAAGGTTTTGCTTTAATCTTTTCTCACGCCGCCGTTACAGCAATTTTGATACCAAATCCCTATTTTTTCCTCGTCTCGTTATCTCAATCTATTAATATAAAAAATACGGATGAAATTGTTCCTAACAACCGATTTAGTAAAATCGGGGCGCATTTCACCAATAGTTGTCCTATTATTCCGGCGTAATAACTATAACTGGTCCCAGGAGGTCGTAAATTTAACTCATCCGTCAGATGAACCGACACCGTTAGCACGAGCGTGTTTCCATTATAGCATTACTTACGATTAGGAGACGGGAAAACCTCAGCTCTTAAACTGTGGAAGAGAGAGAAACCACCACACTATCTTCCCTAATTTAGAGATTTGGAAAAACTCCATAAAATATGTTTAACAGGCTTGCCAATGCGTTGGTTAACTAACTTAGGTTTCGATTCCTTTTTACAAGTGCAATTTATAATATAAGTATTAAGTTTTTATAGTAACAAAACACAATGAAAACAAAAATAAAATTATTAGTAAGAGTAACTTAAAAAGACACCACTATAATATAATGGAAACGAGCAGCGAATAACGCAAAAAAATCTTAATATTCATATTGCCACTTTGCCTGCGGCGTCTTCGCGAAATTATAACAAAATAAAAACTAAACCCGACTCCGATTTATAATGAAAAAGGGATAAATATTCGGGTGGCCATATTATCTTGATCTCTATTTATTTATGACTATAAACGTGTTATGTGTCTTGTAAAAATGGTTTTATGTGGAAAACAATGCTTTGGAACGTCGTCTCGGGGGAATATATTCGTCGGTGTGTCATTAACATATGCGGACGGACAACCCGTAAACAAGATATGTAAATGATACCGCCTTTGTAACTTACATACATTTATGTTGCTCTATATTACAAGTTTACGATACATCAGTCGAAAATATGTTGTCTTTTTATAGGCACCTATTCACAGTGTCGTCGCTAGTGGGTTTAAAACAACGTTTGTATTACACGCCTTACCTTTCTACAGTTTATGCGATGTTTAAATAATCTATTCGGAAACAATTCCATTTCTTATCTGAGTCCTTAAACAGGAATTTTAAACATATACCTGTAATTATTTCATCTTAGTCGTATTTAGCAATAAGCATGTACATACTTACCTATTTATTTCATAAAATATCAAACACTTTCAACAAAATAATATAAAACTCGAAAAAAGCGCACTCAACAATAAGCACCTGGCAATGTATAAAATTACATCATTATAAAATTATCAAACTACAACAACTAAATTTAAGAAAACAAACTCATTCTATTTTCAAAATCGCATTTCATTTTTTAGTCGCCAATGTAAAAATTTGCTCGACGTTCCATTTTCAAAATTCAAATTGCAAAGGTCTTTTTAGGGGCACTTTCAAAGGCCGTATAAGGTGTTTTGTAAGGTAGCGATTGCTAGCGGTGGTGGGCGTCTCGCTCCCTTATAATATCAGAGCGTATTTCGCTTTAGGCTCTACACGTTTACGCCTTTGTAAGGAAATGGAGAACGTATTTATAAAATACACATCTTTTAAAAAGAATTTCGTTTACTTACGCCATATTCATACACGTATTTTCTGTGTGAAGGCATCTAAAGCTCATCTAGATTAATAATAATACTGGATTTTACTCATAAAGCCATCAGGAATGGTATTATACATATTACCAAGGTCCAAATTGTAGGTAGGTACGTTGTGTAATTTCGTTTCTAGTAAATAATTTAAGTAAAAAAAGGTAGAAATAAACGAGTTACGAATCTATTTTTGTTTATAAAGAAGTTAACAAGAAAACAGAATAATTGCTTCATGTTGTTTGCAAATAATAATCCCAAAAATATTACTTTACAGGGTCTGTTTCACAATCGACAAGTAGGTAAGCAATAACCAAATAATATGCACATAAGTATTTGGCAGATCCGTTAACTAACCATAACTTACTTAGACATTGTAAAACACCCTAAAAACATTTCGTGCATCTTTAGTTTCTTTTTATAAAAAAAAAATACATGACGTTTCAAATCTTAGATATATTTTTTCTGCATCTACGCGCAAGGCATAAAACCGTGTGCAGCCAGTAAGTAACAGATGCTGGGGCGGCGAACGCCCGCGGGCCGCAGCGGGCGCGGGCTTACCCTTTAATACTAGGTCATTATTAAAATTAACAGTGGTAATGTTATGGGTTAATAAGTAGAGCAAGTTTATTTTTATGCAGATGCTTATGACTTTATTTTGAGCGGATAATATGTAAGTTGGGTTCGACCGAAACTGCTTAGATATTTCACTAATCTGACCAAACGAAGTAGAATCTTCATGGCCTAAACTTAATCATACTGAGCTTAATATCCAATTTTTCTTCAGTCATCACCATCATCATCATTATCAACTAAAAGACGTCTTATGCTGAACATAGGTTTTCATAGCGACCGGTTGCAAACGGTCTGCTTCCAGTGTCATCCTGAGGTCTTTAAGGTCTTCTTCCGTCATATTGGTGCGGTTGACTTCAGTATTAACTATAAATGCCCTAGCGTTGCATTGGAACCACGCATTAATGTTCATTTGCATCATTATCATGACACGAGACTTATTTATCTTCTTATTCGTTGCGTCGTATCGAATGTAAAGTCTTGTCAAACGAAAAAATCACAGCACAGGTCATTCATCTTACAGTAACTACCAGTTATTATGTATCACAAATCTTATTCTCAAATCATAGTGCTTAGCACGCTACTGTCATTGATATAACGATCATCAGCGCTACCGTATAAACGCCGCCTGTGTCCGCCGCGGGCTCTGTAGCCATACCCGATATTTATGACCGATCTGCGTATGATAAACTTCTGAAAAGTGGCCACAGTAAGAACGTATGGTCACTTTTCATTAGAGCCTAAATGGTCAGATCTATGGGCTGATTTTAGGTTACCATACTCGTAAGTAAAAGTGTTTGATTCTGATGTCGAGGTTTTTTGATTAGACTTAAAAAACTAATTAATTCTAATCTCAATTTATATTTCATGTTTATTTTCATATAAATCCAAATCTTCATACTAATTATCAACAAAATTTTACTTTATAAGATTGTGGTAAAATCAATGAACGTTTTGAGATATTATGTAACAATTTTATTTGAAATCATACAATAAGAATAATCTGTTTTTTATTTTATTTAGTACGGGTTTGCTCTTGACTCCAGACCAAGCCGAGTGTATTCGCTTATATGAACTTATTTAAGTACATTTAAGATGTTAAGATTAAATAAAAGAGTTCAACATGTGCTTGATTTTCACTTAAATCTCCATGAATTAAGACTGCGTTGCATGCTGCGAGCGTAACAAGCCAAATTGCGGGTACAACTTTATACCGTGCGTCAACTCGGTCATATATTACGAAGATCGATCCTGCACTTCGTTAAAATCCCAAACGAATTTCAGTCATTACAAGAAGCCTCGAGCGTGCCACGATAATATTCAGTGAGCCGTACTCTGGTATAAGTAGCCCATATTTTTTAATCTTGCGTCTTTCTCACTCAAGGTGGGACGCATGCTTGAGTGAACAGGGCAGCCGGAGTCAAAATTAGGATGATATTTCAGATAAGAATATGCGTTGCTACCAGATAACCGCTGCCGCGCGATCGCCCGCGGCTCTTGTGGCCACACCTCCAGCAAGATATGTGTAATTTAAATTTTGTATTTAGCATAATTGTTTTAGCCCATTTTATATGTGGACATTCACAGTTTGCAAAGTGACTATAGTTGATAGATATTTTATTTTTTATAAATTAAAAGACAAATTCATTTCCATTTTAATGTATGATTATTATTGTTCCCCTTTTAAGATTGTTTATTTATTTAAAATTTCTTGTGTTTGTTATGTCGTATGAAATTTTTACTTTTAGTAGTATGCATATATAGTAGTATTCATCATATATTGTGTTCACTTTTGTAATTTTAAACTGTAATGGAAAGCGAGGATTTTCTGACACAAGTAAAATTTTTACTAAAAGAAATCCTCAATCGTATCCCAGAAATGTAACAACCCTGATACTGAATAAAGAATTTGATTTGATTTGAAATGAGTCTAAAACACTTTTTTTAATCATCGTATTTCTATTTTGCATTTGAAGATGACATGCGATCGAATAGTAATTAATTATAATGCAAGCTTTAATGACTAGAACTCTATTCATACGAAGACTTTCATTCAGCAACGGCGTATAAAAACTAGATAGAATATTGTTCTTTTAGAAAAAAAAGTCGAAAGCTCTCGAAAGCTTTATGAGACGCCTACAAAACTTTCCATCGCATACACGACAAAGCAGGTCTACACAATACATAGACTACTATTTACTTGCTCCAACCTACATGGACTCTTTTACTTTTTAGGGTTCCGTAGCCGAACGGCAAAAAACGGAACCCTTATAGTTTCGTCAAGTCTGTCTGTCTGTCTGTCTGTCTGTCTGTCTGTCTGTCTGTCTGTCTGTCTGTCTGTCCGTCCGTATGTCACAGCCACTTTATTCTGAAACTATAAGCATCACATAGCTGAAACTTAGTAGGTAGGTGTATCTTGTTTACCGCTTTCCGATTCAGATACAAAAAGTAAGAAAAAATAATATTTAAGGGGGGGCTCCCATACATGAAACTAAAACCTAAAAATTTTTTTTTACTCAAACCTATGCGTGTGGGGTGTCTATAGATAGGTCTTTCAAAATGATGTTGAGGTTTCTAAAACCATTTTTTCTAAAAGTGTAAGGTTTGAGATATAGACGCTTCCAAAGTGGTAAAATGGGCGTCCCCCCCCATCTAACTTTTGAACTAAGAAAGTGAAAATTTTGAAAAAAATATATTATGTAGATCTCAACAAAAACTTGCAACGAAAATTGGTTTGAAGGAGATCGAACCAGTAGTTTTTGAGATATTGCACATTTTTATCAACCGCAAATATAACTTTGTCTTTCATACAAACACTATGAAAAACAAAGTTATTTTTGCTGTCACAATATATTGTGATGTTTTCGTTAAGTGAAAGTAAGTGGACCCTGAATTCAGTTAAGGGTGGCACGGAACCCTTAGTGCGCGGGTCCGACACGCACTTAACCGGTTTTTTCACTTGTCTATGCCTTTCTTTCTTTCCCACAGTCTCCGCCTAGTAAAAAGTGCTTACTCATCACGGCACCACAGAAAAACTAGGTGCGGTAACTTTATATTCCACGTATGAGAGAAAATTAAGTACTACGTAAAAAGTAGCTCATGATTATAAGTATTTGAAATATTGATACGTGTATTTTTGTAATAAGTTTGCTAGGTTGCTTACCTTCCTATTTTGTTTAAAGACGCATATAACATTTCAACTAGAACTTATGAGCTAAATTATAACCTAATAAAAATGCACCCTAGCAGTTACATCTTACGATATCAGCTTAGAATATATAGACGACTAAAGATTTAAGACCATAAAAAATAAAGAGCAACGGAATATTAAACAATTCCTGTATCTATTTTCTAGCGCATTAACATAAGATATGATACTGTTCCTGTGTATACTGTGGTCGAAGCTCCAAGCATTGGTTCATATTTTTTTGTACAAAATAAAATTTAATCACAGTTTAATCTACTACTCCAATAGGCGGAGAGGTTTTAATGTATTTGTTAATAGGTGCCTTTGTTATGTGTTAGGACTTCTGTCTGCGCCAAAGAGAATAAATAAGCGTTTTGGTTCTCTGAATTGAATAGAAGCTATTAGAATTTCATTTATGCTTAGAAGCGTAGTGAATGCAAATAGGAATAAAAAGAAAGTATTCCTAAATAGTACACAAGATATTTAAAGAAAGTCAGGTCTTAGACCACGTTCCGAAAACTGTCGACCATTCAAAAATATTGGCTCGGAGTATGGATCAAAAATCACCTTGTATTTAGATTCTATTCATTCGTGCTATGATTGTGATTTGCTCTGCTGTATGCAAAGTTTGCAAAACACCGATAAGAAATTCCCTATTCCCGGTGATCTATAGTTAATTCAATAAATGGTTCAATTAATATGTCGTTGTTACCAGCGGTTGAATATTTACGATTGGGCGTGTTTTAAAGAAAAAATACCTTTACCAATGGTCATAAAAATAGCCATTCAGACAAATGTAAAAGGTTTTCTTTAAAAAGTTCACAATCTTTAATATTCAAACGTTGGTAACAGCGACATTGAACCATTAGATAAGTTAACTATGGATTACGCAACCGGGCCTTACCAGTCGACATAAGTAGTGTTTGATATAAAACATAGCTAGCATCGTCCTCCAAAATGAAAGAAGCAAAATATTACTTGCCAGTACGCCATAAATAAATTCAAATTCACATTATATGTAATCTGTATAAAAGAAATACGATCATAGTCTATGGATCGTGTATGGGCGGCGCGCGCGCAGCTCTAATTACGGGGTAGCGGCTCCTTGCTCCTTCCACGGATCTTGTCTATGGACGGTAGTGTCTGTGCTAGCGATGGGCCCATGCTCAAGCTCAAGTTTTTATTAAAATATTCAAAGTCTATTAATTTACGATTTCGCGAAAGTATCTGTAAATTGTGTTTCAATAAATGAGTAGTATTCGCGTACATTTCGGAAACAAATATTAAAAGCCTTTTCAGTATTGTTTTTTTTGTGCCAGATACCTTGCTTACGTTCGATCACTGTAATAAGTTAGTAGTATATAGTAGATCATTTTAACGTATGGCATTCTGCAGCGATAGGAACGAAAACTAAAGGTGGGCCGGGCCTTGTCTCAATTCTTTTAGAGGAATGTCCTAAAAAGTCCTCTTGAATATTTAAGCATTGAAATAAAGTGGAATTTACCATAACTTGATAGAGTTCTAACAATTGCTCAAATGTTTGGTGCTAACTAACTTAACAACACCGTAATATTATATCTTCTGTGACAGCACAACACACTGGTACTAAGGTTTAGTTGAGCAATCAAAATGATCACCGATGACCGATGATGAAAACTTTTTAGTTTTGAACCCGTTTAAAAAACCTTTTTTCCTAAAATGCGATACTATTCACAGACCATCACTAGCAAATACCTCTGTATTCCAACGACGCAGAGATGGCGTGAACTCCATGAATTATCTACAATAATCTGCGCTAAGATTGAAAGCCGACTATAAAATATAAAATTACTATGTGCCTTCACGGTCGACTAGCAGATGCAAAGGATAGTAGAACGTAGGTAATATGGGCACCTAACATTTCTGCGAACCGTTTATCTGTGATTATGAATATACGGCTTTTAACTTTAGTATAAGTAGAGTACTTGAACGAGTGGTTCTGTTTTAACAAGGGTATCCATTCTTTTCGTTATTCCATGACCGTTATTGTGACTTTTTTATATTTAAAACTACTGCTTTGGCTTTTGTAAGACTTACAGCCGGTTATACAATGTCAAAAAAGTTCCTATTAGAGCGTAAAGTTTACTACTTCATACGAAATGCCGTTTCATATTTGAATTTTTCTTTGATTAGTTCTTATTTGTCGATTGTGAAACAGGCTCTTGCCTAAAGAATCTTATATCGTCTAATTACTGGCCACAAAGGAAATATCAGGAAAATTAATCATAAAAGAAGATAATTATTACAAAAGGCAAGCTTTCTCATGAAAGCAGATTATATGTTTATCTAAAATAGATAGACAGTGCAAACTGATTCATTCAATTCACACTTTTTTTTTAATAAAAAAAAGTACAAACTACTTCAACGACATCGTGAAAAGCAATCAGCATTATTATATTATACTAGCTGTGCCCGCGACTTCGTCGAATAGTGACTTTGGGTAGAATTTTTAATTATTTAGGCTTATGATTTTACAAATAAGATACTTAAGTATAAGTACTTATAAGTACGCAAGATATAAAGTATTTATATAAGTTAATTAAAGTAAATTTTAGTACTCACTTATCTTTAAAATTGGCCATTGTTAGCAATGAATTGTAAAAGTTTAGGTTTTATATAAAAATCATTATAAGTATTTAAGAAAAATAGTGAGACTTCGTCTAAGACTACTATGGCTCAACTATACTACTTCCGCCTCCAAGCTTTGCACCCATCTTCAAGTCACCCTGTATTACTGTTTAACTAAAACTAAAGGGCGGTATAGAATGCTTAGTAAGCTTTATTAAACTTATTTTGAAACAAAATCAGTATATTTATTATTACAACAATAAGAAGCAAGTAGTACATCAAAGGTGATCAATTATTATGACCATACCGATTATTTGGACGTTCACAATTTGTATTTTGATTAAGAGTTCCTTTGTCTGATAGGATTCTATGGTTACTTTACTTTTTAACTACTAAGTACTTTGCCACAAAAAAAAACTTCTACTTTACTAACATTTTACTTTGTTGTGTGGAAAAAATGGATCTAAATATATATTTTGTATATTTTGGCAAGTACCATAAAGTAAAGTACCAAAATTTCATTTAATTTATACAAACCAATATGGAGGAAACACTACACATTTAATTAAAACACTATACAGATTCATTTCCCACACATTAATTTAAAATGAAATAGAGGGCCTGACGTTTCTAATTATTATCAGCATCCGTGGTCACAGGTAGACCAAGAAACTACTATCGCTCATTAATATCTATTGACGTTCCTAACCACCCAGAAAAAGCTTATTGTGTCTTGAGATCTTGCAGTATGAGATGTTGCTTAGGTTGGTCTAAACATAATTATGAAGTGGTTCTTTGTTACATAAATAAATATAAATAAATTTAATCTGCATGCCTATACTAATTGTTGATTCACCGATGTAGAAGATGCCACAGTCACATTCCTGTCTGTACTCCCCTGCATCTTGGAGAGGTATGTGATCTGACACTTACACTTGAAAGGTGGTAAAAATTGGTTAATCTCCTCGTTCAATTGTAGCGGGTTTGGCACGGGGTATGCAATAACCTTCCTTACATGTTGACAATCAGCAGCCAGGTTTTGGTTATCATTGCTGCCCCTTGCTCTCTGAAACAAAGTTTTTGTCGTGATAGCTATGTATTGGTGGCATTTCTAAAGACTGTGAGGCTAAGGTTTTGATCTGGATAAGAAATATTGTTTATTGTCTGCCTCAATTTCTGAATTATCTGAATATGAACTGTATGAGAGTAGATTTTCCAAATTCAACTGGAAGAAACTCTTCAATTCTTTCTCTAGAAGAAGAGCTTCACTTCTCATTAATTATTCTGCAATCCTACCAGTTGAATTTTTGGATGATTAGAGTTTAGATGAATAGGAAAAGCAGTAGGTAACATACTGGTGGGTAAAATTGTAAAAGTGATATCTACATACCGTTAATAAAACTTTGGTGTTACATTATACAGGTGATGGTCAGCAACAACAGGTGATACTGGAGAGACTATTGCAACACATCAGTGTCTAATATCACTTGTGGCTTAATCCTTCACATGTGGCGTTGTTGCTATTCTCGAAAATTATTTACACAGGCAATTTTCCATAAATTCCATGCTTTCAATCACAGATGAATAATATATATTCAATACTTTGTTTCACTTTGTTTTATTTTGATAGATTGAATGACTTGACATTTGTTTGACAATGACTTTAGACATCAGTTATTTGTATCTGTGTACAATGGTTTATGGTTGAAAAAGTGACACTTGGCGCGTTTCGTTCTACTGAAGTTTGTTTTTAATATTTTTTTACATCGCACGGAAACTTTTATTTACAGGCATTGTAAGTATCCTAAATGTTGCTCGATGGTTTAAGCTACCACTGTTCAAAATTTCATTTAAATTGGTCCAGTCGCTTCGGAGTTTATCCCGAGCAAACAGACAGACAAACAGAGAAATAAGAAATTCGAAAAAAATCTAGATTAGTGCTATTGCACTTCTTACATCCCCCTGACTCGGTTTTAAGCATTTTCTTTTATTGTACAGAAATTCGACCTCTACAATTTTATTATATGTAATAGATGTGATAATAATAGAAAAAGCTTAGTTTTCTATACTCGTAAGAATATATGTATTTATTTTATTTCAATTATACAATAATTGTATAATGTTAGGAAAATCATAAATAAGTAATGCAAATAAGTGTGTAATAAACACTTATTTGCATTACTTATTTATTCAAGCTATTCATTTCATACGCAATGTGGAAGTAATTTTCCAGACAATCGTTTTAATTATTTTCTTTTGTCTTATACTTGATAATATTCGCAAATGTGAAGTTAGGTGAATTAGTAATATCAATATTAAGTTAAAATGCTTCTGTTTTGGCAAACAATAATGCTGGCTGGTCTCTACCTCAAAGGATTTAGCATTACTATCCAACGCTGCAACGCAGCCAGAATCGTCGTCCTCTTGCCACAAGGAAACAGCTTTGTTTTTTATTTTAAGTTTTAAGTATTAATAAGTTAACGAGTACAGAGGGCGTATTGCGATCCAACTTAATCCGTTCAATTCCGAGGCAGTTCAATTTCGACTCAGTGTAAACGAATATTATCAATATAATAATATTATAATAATACTACAATGGTATGAATATTAATCTTTATATTGTTATATTATAGAAATATTATCAATATAATGCGAAATTGCAATGACAATTGCTAATTTGACAGTAAATCAGAGCGTTTTAACTGTCAAAACTGCATCGCAATACGCCCCCAGGTTTATGTTTAAAACTTATCAATTGATATTTCTAAAGAATCGGGGTCGTTTGAGAGAAAGATTGAGAGCCACTATCATAGTTTTCTCTTTTCATACAGGCATCACCAACCAGCTGTGGTACTTGCTAATCGCTCACAGGTCCACTATCATCTTAAGTCGGCCTTTTGGATAGCACAACTTCTAGCACAGATAATATAATAGTACCTACTATTAGCTCAAAAATCTGCTAAAAGGTTGACAGCCACTGCCTATCATTTTTCTCGCTATCTACACCGTTCAATACCACCGTCTTACATCGGTGGGAAAGTACCAATTGGATCAGAAAATGGTTGAGAACCAATGGTAGCTATTGTCCCTTAGCTCTCTGTCTCCATTATCTAACAGCCCCATCACCATCTCACCGGTTCCTCTACTAACAGGTTGAGAGCCACTGTCTATCATAGCTCTCCCAAGATCATACAGGTTCTATAATAACAGCCAGCAAGGGTGGTGCTGGCTAATCGCTCATCAGCATGGGCCAGCCGGCAGCTTCGAGATATAATTAGTACGGGGGGCGGCGCGTTTCCTATAGTTACCTGTGCCATTTCAACAGCGTACAGGTTTACGATAATCCCACCATCTCACCAATCAAAATGTTAAGAGCTACTAGTTAGGCACCCTTCTTGCTCTTTAATGATCATACAATTTTTATTCTAAGAGGCGCCAACCAGCAGGTGCTATATTGATAACCCCGCTTATTTTTAGAGAGTTAAGAGAGACACTGAGCTTACAGGTTACAAGCACAACTATTTTTTTAAATTTAGTATGGGTTTGCTTTTGATTTCAGACCGAGCCAAGTGTGACTTAGACGAAGTCGAAGATTGAATGAGCTCGCCCAAGAGAAAACAAAACTCTCTAGAAAAATAGCTTCCGCCAACTTATAACTCAGCTGTCAAAAAAGGTTGAGGGCCAAGTTAGACTATTTGTTGAGAGCCTGTTGCTGACGTCAAGCTATTGCAGGGTATTAGCTCCACTATCTGTATAAAGGTTGAGGGCCACTGGCTATCATTGCTCTCCCAAGATCATACAGGTTCTATAATAACAGCCAGCAAGGGTGGTGCTGGCTAATCGCTCATCAGCATGGGCCGGCCGGCAGCTCCGAGATATAATTACGGGGGGCGGTTCGCTTCCTGGCCTCTTGACATATGGATTAAGCTTTTTTCTTCGATATTAAACGGCTTTTCTTATACGACCATGAGTTAGGAAGCAATATTATGTTTTTTAAAAAAGAAGTACGGTAAATGGCACTGAATGCTTCAGAGGACGCATTTATATATTTACAAGCAAAATAAAACTATTTAAAGCTTACAGTTCAATTGTTGTTTTTATCCATTGTCAATAAAGTTGAAAACTTAAAAAGATGCGCGACCGTACAGAATCGGCTTTATACAACCTACTATACATATGTACATACGAACTTAAAACGGACCACAATATTATAAGGATTCGCAAAAAATCCAAGCTACCTTACTCACCGTATTTGTTCAATAAAGTAGGCGAATATGTGGAATAGGCGTTGCTACTGGTGGCTTACTCATAATTCGATCTTGCGCGATTCCTTTACATCTTCAAAGGCTGTATGAACTAGCCACCAAAACAAAGACCCTTCACACGACCTATCCGTAATTAAAATTGAATAAAAAAGCATCCATGAATGAATATTCCTGAGATAGGGCTCTCATGTTTATTAAAATCTTGGTCGGGATCTCGGGTGCCATGATTTATGTGTGTTTGCTCCTCGCACCGCCTCCATTCATTTTTTTCCTCGACTTTCTTTTTTTAAACCCACTTGGGAACTAAGGCTTTTGTTTGTCCATTTTCAGATAGGCTTGATTAGTTTTTAGTTGGATTAATCGATGTTTTCGGGTCGTGTTTGGGCGTATCTGCTCCTGTGATTTGTGTGGCGAAGGGTGAAAGCTTGAGGAAGCTGGTGGCTGCTGCGTGGGATGAAGTGGGCGGGCTGAATCACGTGAAGTGGTCCTGGGTTCGATGCTTGATAGGGGTATTGTGTTTTTGTGAAGTATGCGGTGGTTTAGGAAAATCACAAAAAGCATATGTTTAAAATACATTTTTAAGGCTAGGTATTTTAAGATAAACTATCCCTGCGATACCATGTAACGATGAAAAACTTAAATAAATTGGAACTTGAAGACTTGGTTAGTAAGCTAACCAGATATGTTGAAGGTAATTATATAAATATTGAAAGAGATGATTCATCTCGGCCTTTGCTAATGTTGCCGGCTACACTTCACTTTGCAACGTTGTTATTATTTGGATCCTAAAAGAGTAAATATCTGCAAGGATTGAAAGAACACACAATTTTTTTAGGCTTTATCCAAGATCATTTTACTAATTCAACTTTTTCCTTGCTTGCTTTGCCGTAATAATTCTCATCTTACGACAAAATTTACTTTATTTCATATATCACAAAGTCTTATTTCAAAAACAAGAATTTGAAGGTATGGAGTATGTTGATGTGCTGTACAACAAACGACCCCATGACATGTCCAAGCGACCACAGGCGGCCCGCGTCTGTGTCGGCCGGCCCAAGATTCATACCTCGTAAACGTCGCGGTTTTTAAGAACCACTCAAATAAGACCGCGAGAGAGTGGGAAACTTTTGTCTGAAATGGAAATGTAAAGTCGAAATGTAAATGAGGAATATAGATATTTCATTCTCTCTGCATGACCTAAAGGTTTGACTGGCAGAGAATGCTTTTAGCATTAAGTCCACCTTTGTACACTAAATTTGTGCAATAAAGTCTTTAAATAAATAAATAAAAATAAATATCTAGTGAGCATAGGTAACAATATGGCATTTATATATAATAGATATTTTACTCGCCTAGCTTCCTGTAAAAAAGTTGAATGTTGACATTATTATTAATATTGTACAACATTTAAGTGCATTATTGAAGGGGAAGGGAAGAAAAAAAAACTTGAAGGTGATTTCAAACATGGAAATCACTTTTTAACCTCTCAAATTTTCTTATGACTGGATACTTTATTTTATCTGAAATCGCTCAATCATACATTTTTCTGACAGGCAATTTGTTAATTAATTCTGATAATATGGTACTGTAAATCCATCCTAGGCCACAATCTCACCAAATGTCTGCCTAGATACAATAAAAAAAAAACATCGTCTGTACACATTAAACTACAATTCTATTACTAGCGTATGGAACTGACATCACGAACAAATGTTGTGCTCCATAAATTGACGACACGGCCGCACGGTCATCAACACGGTAGTACAAATTCATAATTATAAATTAAAATTTCAAAGAAAACGTCACAATCTTTTCGTCGTATTTGCGACACATTTTTTGCTTGGCATAGCTTCTCTATACTTATTAGTAACAACTCACTGTCTGTACAATTCAATTTCATTTTGCCATTAGCCATATTTTGCCTTTCTTTTTAAACAGCTGGCGTAACACAGTGTTTATTTTTAAAATTCGCCCAAAACGGCGAACGGTGCTGTCATCTGTCATGTCCTGACGTCAGCGCGCAGGCGCCCGACGGACGATCACCGCCAATTTCAAAATTGGAACACTTACCCGTGCCTATTTCCGAACTAACCTGAACTCTATTGTCTTTTATTATAAAATTCCAAATTTAAAAACGATTATTTTTTTCTTCTAAAATCTGAAATGGCGTAAATCCGTAAAAACTTTTTACGGTAGATTGAATTTTATATGGGACCTCATAGAGATGAATTTATATTTTTCAGAAAAATCTATTGTTTCGGTCTGGCTACTATAATGACATAATGGGTCGATCCGATGCAATTACTCGGCACACGATCGATTATTGTGATCAATACGGGGGTTAGCCGACGGTTCGCTGCCAATTTTACATCTTTTTTCATATAATTTGTTACAAACAATGCGGTCGAGATCGATTTATCGATAACTCTATTGCGCAGATGTCGGTATTGGGTAAAATTGTTTTAGGATGTCGATACGATATTTAGAAATTAAATTAACCCGAAATTTTTAAATCCAGTTACAAATGTGACGAATAACTTTAAATGCTTAATACTTTTTCATTCTTTTCATATATCTCTTCCGTGTTATGTCTTCTAGTAAATGCGCATTTAATTTGCTCAGACTGATTTCTTCTTTTCATTCCCCTTCAAGAAAAATTAAAGAGTACAACAAAGTCATACGTGACACGTTGCGTGTCCCTTGAAACGGAACACATTGCGAACCATTCGCGAAAGCTCCAATTAATTTGGCATAAACAAATTTCGTGTCATACAACTCATTACGCGCTGTCATGTCTTATCGTGTATCGATATCGATCGCATCACTTATCGATCGATACCGCAGTCGCCGACATGGCTCGACAATTTCGTAAATTGCGCCCGATTAGCGGCCGATTACGACCATTACGATCGGACACCCGGGCCTGTCGATTAAAATAATCGGTCACCACCAAACCGGTCAAATAATCACTTGACGGCTGTTTGGGGTTAGAGGATTGCATGACCTAATTTGAAAAAAAAAACAAAGCATGGTTTTAGTTTCCTCAAATCCTGCCAGTCATTCCTCAAGCTATTGTTTTACGACGTTATACTCGCACGAAAAACGAAAATAAAATAAAAAAATATTTTTGGGGTTAACAAGATCGTTAAATACTGAACCGTGAGTTCACTTATGTGAGAATAATTTCAACTCAAAATGATTTTTTATATCTTATACCTAGCCGATGGAGAGTTGCAAAAAATCAAAAAGTTAGTAAATGGGTGTTGATTCAAATGTACAGTAACTGTATTTCGACCACATACCACCCTCTCACATACACGGTACATATAAGTAAAAATATATTTCTTAAGAAACCCCCCAACATAATACAGATATAGCATGTTGTTTTATTATTATTATTATATTTCATTGAAATAAAATAGTATTACATATCGAATCGATCAGACAACTAGAAACTAGAAATGAGCTGATGGTCTTCAAACGGCTGAACAGATTTCTATGAATCATGGCTAAGAACACTCGTGATAAAATGATCTATAACACAAAAAAACTAAACGAAAAACGGTTCATCCGTTTGAGAGCTACGATACCACAGACAGATACACGCATCTCTCTTTTTATGTAGGAGGTTAAAAAAATATCAATAGTACCAAAAACTGCTCTGTTGCGAATTAAAAAAAAATAGTGAAGCGTATAAGTCAGTACAAATAGAGCTATCTGCAAATATCATAGCGATATCCTCCTCTCAAAAATTATTATATCAAATACTAGCTTTTGCCCGCGACTTCGTCCGCGTGGAATAGTGACTTCTTTCTCCCGTTTTTTACACATTTACCACTATATCTTTGCTCCTATTAGTCGTAGCGTGATGTTATATAGCCTATAGCCTTCCTCGATAACTGGACTATCCAACAAAAAAAGAATTATTCAATTCGAACCAGTAGTTTCGGAGATTAGCGCGTTCAAACAAACAAACAAACAAACTCTTCAGCTTTATAATATTAAGTATAGATCATCCACCTATTACATCTAATGCTTAAACTCAGTCGTTTATTATAATAATAGAGAGACCAACCGTCAGGTCCTGTAATCTCTCAAATTGTTGGGTTCATACTTAATAGTGAGTAATAATCACACACCACACGGTATCTTTTTATCGATAGAGAAGGCATTTGGTGTTGCGTATAGTGTATGAACATCGCAATAAAAAAATATTTTTCAAATCAATAGTGTTTATCTAAATATATATCTAGACAATTTCTTGGTGGTAAGTGCCAATATAGGTGTTGATACCGTCCAGATTTAAGAGCAGTTGTACCATTTAACTGGACAGATGTCAGTTAAACTTTATCAAAAAAAAATACATGTGTTTTGGTTAATGTTTAATAATTTGACAGAGCTTTTATCCGTCAAACCCCAAACGACGTCATACTCGTATATGGGACGCGATAACAATGATTGGCTATTGTGTCAGGAATCTCGGTGCTTGACTAATTAGGAGCTAAAAACGCATTAGGATTAAACCTTGGTTGAATCCGAAGTCAAAACTTGCACTTTACATATTTTTTAGTTTACCTCATAATGAATTACAGCAACAGCAGAACCCCATCTAAATAACACAAGCGACCTCTCATCAATCCCCGAAAACACAAGATATCTCTCTGACATCTCATCACACGTTAACCCATCAAAGCGCCGGGGTACATTTAGCCCGCACGAGACACTTTCTCGCAGTTAACTAGATGTGGGCCCAAAGACACGCCGAAGCCTATCCTAATTTAGACAGGGCTGTTTACGTCCCGAGGGCTAGCGCCCAGATAGCAAGGGTTGGGCGCTACTGACAGAGTTTGCTGCACGCTGTATTCTTTAGATTTGCGAATTATGATGATGTGATATCTTCTGTTGATACACTGTGCTGAATGGATGTTGTCTGTTGCTCAGGGTGTGCGTCAGTACTATTTTAATCAAAAAAACTTTAAGCTGACTAATAGCTATCTATAAAGACACACTAAGTATGTAAATATTTTAGTCGGTGACATTATTTTATAGCAGTTGTATTAGGTATTTAATAATTTGAATAGCTTATTTGACAATTATTGGGTTTACGACTATTTAAGTGAATGGGTCGACAACTACGTCCTGTTTCACAATGTCTTAATAAGTTCTCGTTAGCGTTATCCACCAGATAATTTGAGTGAAATGACGTTCTTAATTTAAATTAATCGTGGTTAGTTTGGTTGACGAACACGATAGCAACTCAGGGCCGTTAGACTTTCAGATGAGTATCAGAATTTTGTGACCTTTGTGACAAATTGTCAATTGTCAAATTGTCATTTTGTGACCTTGTGAGTTTTGTAAGCACCAAACTGGTGCTAGTTGTGATTTGTTTTGTCTGCATCCTGTTAACATACCAAACATATCTGATAGCACCACCATATAACACCAAACATTTGTCCCCGGTCTTTCTTACCCGCTGCCACTAAGCCCGCGCCTCTCACCGAACTCATTTCAGGGTTGAGCAGGCACCCGCCTCCTCGCCCTTACGGCGGTTACTCGATCCGGTGGACCAATCCGTAATCTGTCGCCTATGCTAAACGCGTGGGGAGTTAAAAAATTATGTACAAAATTGTATCGCGAATTTAACAATTTCAAAGTTGCTATACTCACGTACTCGATTCGATTGACGAATATGTCGCCTATAACGCGCTTGGGGGTTGCTTAAAAAAAGATGTAACATTGTATCACAATTTTTATCGCAGAAACTGTTTCCAAGCTCCTATATGCGCAATCTGTTATATGTCGCCTAAAAATGTAAGTAGTTACGTGGTATTTTCTGTGTTTTTTCTTTTTCTGTATTACTTTGACGAAGATGTTCGTTAAGTATTTTGATCGATTAAAATCTTAACCTCTCGACCTTCCTTGCAGTCATATAACTTATTTATTGCCGCTTGCTGGTGGTCAAACTTATCACATTCTTGTCTGTCCGTAACATGTACCGACTATTTCCTTTTACTTGCCAAATACTTCAGGCACATTAGATTTTTAACTACTCTTGGCTGCGCAAGGTTCATAACGTTAGAAGAAGTATGAAATTCCGATTGGTTTATTTAATCGTCCACTTTATGAAATATAACTATTTTATACGTCTATTTTATGAGGTAGTGGCGTCAGGCATTACCGAGAACTCGTAGTTAGTTCGTGAAGTAATAAACCTGGGTGATCACTCTTGTAGGTACGGAGCCACAGCCTCTTTTCTCGAATTAGGTGTCGATGTAACTCGTTATAGTACAGGTATAATAATGTAGTATGTGGAAAAAATAACCGCAGGTTTATAACGCTCAGCGTAACGTAGCAGCACCAGTAATGGTCACTGTGTTGTAGACAGAAGCATTTCGGTATTATAAATTCGTAGATCACGATATGTTATATGATGTGTTTCTTTAGGTTGAATTTCAATCGTAATCAGATGAATGTTTTACAGGTGTATTTTAGATATATCTTCTACGCAACTACTAAATAGCTTTTCCTTATTTCGAGTATCTAAGAACTAGAAGTGAAACTAGTGAATTCACGTTTTGACTCTTGCGTAATTTTTCTTTAATCCCATTAGGGGTAAATAAGTACTTATGATTAGCATGGTATAAAAAAAAAACTATTGTTTGAAAGGGTTGACTTTGATAATCCTATCCTATATCATAACTTACATGACCACCACTGGTGTACTGACGTTTCTTTGTTGCGGCCGTGGACAATGGCTGCGGTTGCGGTGTGTACTTCTCCAGATTGAAGTGTGATTTTTATTATTACGATGTATTCACATGCTGATTATGATTGAGATGACTCAAATAATAAGGTATATAGCAGCGGTTACTGTGTATACTGTTCAAGGAAGCGCAATAAGACAGTGACGATTGTCTTAATAGTTTGCACAACATTATAACAATGTTATATTGGCAAAACACGTGGCTACCTTGATCTCCTTCATCCATAGAAAGTATGACTTGGGTGTAGAATTTTCATTTTAAGGACATTATGCTAGTGCGCATGTAATATGTCCATCCTATATTTATTTATATAGCATTTTGATGAATGAAAGTGATGGCGACTCGAACGCTTGTCTGTTTATCTATACTAATATTATAAAGCTAAGAGTTTGTTTGTTTGTTTGTTTGAACGCGCTAATCTCCGAAACTAATGGTTCGAATTGAATAATTCTTTTTGTGTTGGATAGTCCAGTTATCGAGGAAGGCTATAGGCTATATAACATCACGTTACGACCAATAGGAGCAAAGATATAGTGGTAAATGTGTAAAAAACGGGAGAAAGAAGTCACTATTCCACGCGGACGAAGTCGCGGGCAAAAGCTAGTTAAAAATATTTTAGTCGCTAAATATACAAATTACGAATGAAGCAGCTTGATTCATCCCATTCATAGTCATTAAAAGACGCAAAATAAGTTTATTTCTAGTAATATTTCAAAAACAAACCAAATTAAAAAGCAATTTCGCCGCACCCTACTCGTGTTTCTGAAATACTCAAAAACTCAGCACCCCTCTCGAAAACTTCAATATTAAGGGGGCACTCAATTTTGCAACAATTTTGGACAAATTTGAACCACAGGGCGCTATTACGCCTCCAGTCGCGGTACAATGGACCCCCGACTGCGACTCTACATATGGCAGCGACAGGGTTAGAACTTGGTACCCTTTCGGGGTTGTTCGCCAACTCGTCCCAAGAACTGTTTGGGACGAGTTGCAAATATTCGTATGTAATAAGTAGATAATAACAAAACAGATTTTTTGCACTATGAAATAACTATTATTTTATAGTGCAAATATTCCTTTTAATTTTTCAGTGCATAAACGTGCAATGCATTTTTTTCTAAACAGAATCAATGTATGTATTTTCAATACTTAAAAACATACAATGCATAGGTACACAGTAAAAGTAATCGGTCTAAATGTATCCGTCGACAATAATTTAAGTCCCACTGTACATTTAGTTAGAATATGTAAAACTCTATAAAAAATCCCAAGTTCTTAGTTGTAACCTACCTTAACAATAAATATGATGAAAAAAAGCGTTAATAGGCTATAAAAATAATTATGTATATCAATTCGACTATCTGCAAACTCGTCCCAAGTATATAAATCTTGTGTTTGATGAATAGCCCATTTAAATAAAGTACACAACTTCGCGGTACTGGTAATGTATAATGTCACAAAAAGAAATTACTTCGCACAGTGCCACAGAGAAAATGCTCATTGGAATAAAAGAAGTGGTTTTTCTTGAGGCAAGAGTTCTAGTGCAAATACGAATAGAAGCACGGGTTTCACTTTTTCAATCAGGAACGGGTCTTTCTCTTTTAATTGAATTGAAAAGTGTTTTCATAAAAAAAAATGTTTTTGATGTTGTACATTTTCAAAATAAGTGACTGTTTATTTCTTCTAAAAGACATACCGTTTTATATCAGGGATTTAACACGTCCCGGGACAGTGAACGCCTACATGCGTGCGTACAACAATAAAACATCTTTGTTGTGTCTAGAATAGTGTCCCGGGACGTGTTAAGGGCATGATAATTTGTAAGATGACAGTTTTCTCGTACCTACGCTACTAGTGTACTTACCAGGACCAACCAGTGTACTTTACATCGTGGTATCAGATCGGCTGAAAATGAAGCGACGAGCTCTCCCTCTATACGTGACGAAAAAAAATTCTTCTTAAAATAATACCGCATCTAAATTTCTACTAAACAAAGCATTATTTTAGTACTTTTAGTGCGATTTTTTTAAGACGTTTCATTTATATAAATTTTACATGTAACTTCGTGATATTATTATTTTAATAAGATGTATTTGAACGTAATATTTTTTTCATTTTATCCAGAAATTTTTTTTTATTTTCTTGCCCTAAAGGTGCACAGTTAATCATTTTATAAATTTAGTATTTAACTTAGCCATAATCGAATGTTTATCTGGATGTAACATCTGAATGGTATTGTGTTTACAATTTAGCAATTTACTGTAACCAATGTTATTACCGGCGAATAATCGAAACGATCTAAAAACCAATGGGGCCTGACCGTGCAGGTTGTATAATATCGCTAGAGATGCGCCGAATGCATCTATGTAGCTTCGGCCGAAAAGGTTCGGCCAGCCGAATATTTGGGGGTGGGTGAAACTGAGAGTAAATAAGTAAGTAATATCGAAATTATACTACCACTCTGTAAATGCTTTAATGAATGAATGGTAATGAATCCATCACCGAACAATATAACATCTTAAACGTCAAATACATTATTTACCATGTAAGTAAGCTTTGCACAACACTACAAATACAAATTCATATAATCGTCATCACAATTGGCACAAAAGCTACAAGTTATAGGTAGGTAGAAAACTTCATAATGCTCCGTTCAAATTAAAAACAATAAATCAAAACATACGAATTTAATACAATCCTGTATAATGTGTAAAATACATATTACTTATTTTTTGAGTAAGTATATATTTTAAATAAATTCGTACACATTTTCTTAAAATAATGAAAATAAATACGATCATATTACCAGACCAACCTACTACCTATTCTTATTATAGAGCAGGAAAAATTGCATCCGCTTGCTATCGCGCCGAATTCGATAGCTGAACCTCACCATGCCGAATACTAACATCCATCCCTAATAATAACATAATTTGATCGATTACCATCGGACCGGAAGCGAGGAAGCCGTGGGCGTCGCAGGCGCATCGTAGCGAAATAGCGGTCCGCGCAGTTATTATTTTTTATACAAAATTTATAGATATATTTTATAGCCGTTAATAAGTATTAATGCATTTTTACACTCACGTTTCGAACCGTTTTGTAGTGAGAAAGTGCGGTCGTAATATTTGTATGCGAGGTAGAGTGATTTTTTTCATTGTGGTTTAACATGATTGCTTAAAATGTTTGTTAAATGCGCTCTTTAAGCTTTCTGAAATATTATTTTGTTTTGAAAGGGATGCTATAGTCATCCCTACAAGACCTAGTTTTACTTCATACCTATAAGTACATATCAGTATATCATAACTAAAACAATTTCATTTAAGGTTATATTAGCACGTACAAAATGTTCGCAAGCAAATCAAATAGGTACTATGTATACAGAAAAAGCGTGACAAAGAATCTTGGAAAAAAAAACAATCATCAATTTCGCTAACGTCAATTCGGTACACTCTATGACATAATTCGCCTAAAAAATCACCCCCCGAATAGCAAAGGTCACTTGCACACTTGTCCATAACGTACGAGACACGTGGTAATGCCACATACATATTTTATTGGCAAATAGTGTTGTACTACTGTAGATAACGGTGTTTGTTTTATATTTAGTCCTATATATTCAAAAGCAAAGCAGTTTAACTGTCGACGCAAGATCCCAATACGCACCCAGTTGTACCTCTTACGTTGTTTTTATACACCTTTAAAGAATTAAAATGTAATTACAATTTAGAACATAATTGATAACTTTCAATAAGCTCTATTCCAGACAAAATATAGCAATAGCAATACTTAGCGATTCTAGCAATAATTATAAGCAAAGCTAGTAGTATGCGTCCATAAAAATGAAGGCAAAAAAAAATTCAATAACTTTCTAGCGAGTACTACTTGTGTTGATATCGATATAAAATGCCGCCAGCGCTACAACAGCACGTGATATTGCCACATTCACATTTCATGCGGCATTTAGCCGGCAGTGCGGAAGACCGGCTACCAGCGCAGGCGAGTATGGAGGAACAGACGAAATGACGCGGATGAAATAATGCATTGAGGAAATATTGTAGCTGCACTTATTTTTTCTTTGCCACAAACATGCCTGCTTGAATTGAGTTTTTACTATACTTAGCTAAAGACTGGTCACACTACATAAAAAATACATACCTACATAATAGTATGATAAAAGTAACTAGATGAACACTAATATTTATGGTTAGTGTAGAAATTAGTATCACAATTAACAGAGATTGGACTACTTAAAATTTCTTTCGAATTTCCATTATTTCAAATGGGCATACCATATGATACCTAAAAATAAATGATTTTCTCTTACGTACCTACACATTCAAGTATCATAAGCTTTGATTTGTAGTTATGTATTTCTTCGCCTATGATAAAATGTTGTTAAAGATACAATACTTCGCTTATGCTACTTAATATAAGATTTGTTATGAGAATGTCTATAAATGCTTCATAAACCATATCTAAAGTAATTGAAAAGGTATATTACCTACTTTTACTTCATTTCAAGGTGGATTGGTAGGTCGTTAATTTACTATTTGAATTTGTTTCTCTTGCATTTCGAAGGGAAGCGATCCGATGTTGAAACATTTTCATACCTGTGTCACAGAATATATAACCTGTGTGTTTACAGAAAACTATTTTCTTTACATTAAAGCGTATGTAGCTATACTTTTACTTACTTAACACGTTCCGGGACAGTGCCCGCCTACAGGCGTGAAAACAGTAAAACATCTATTGTGTCTGGAGTAGTGTCCCGGAACGTGTTAATATTGAGAACAACATTAACCCCCTTATTCCAAAAACTAAAAACCAGTCTTAGAACCGTTCTAAGGTCATAACCGATCAATTTAAAAATAATGTCATGACGACAGCATTCAATCATGGAGGTTTCCCTTTTAATTAGTCGGGCTACCTTAATCTTGATTTAAACCTGGTGCTATCTTTTTTGTATTAGGGGAGATTAATCACGACTCTATAACAAGCATTTATTTGAATCTTTTATACACAGTAAACTGTAATTACTCGAAAGACACCAGCGATTTCACAATTACTAGTTGATAATAAGTTAAGCGGTTGGTATTTCATCACCCTAACCACATTCTACAAAACTTTGAAATACCATACAAATCGCTTTTCCGATGCCGTCTTAATGTTGAACTCATCACTACTGTCTTGTAACTCACCTCTATGTCGAATTTGATTGGAAAAATTATTTCACGTATCATAAAAATCAAAATTGAGCAGCCGACCGGTAGCGAGGCAAAGGTATTAGAAAACCGCTGCAGTATTAGGTATGTAACTTATAGCGATAATGAAAGCAATTGCAATCCGTGTGTGTATGCTAAATGTAAGCGCCTATATCGCTTTCAAGCACTTATAGAGGCTGATGCAACGTCAACCATGTCCGAGTAGATGTATGTGTCAGCGCTGTCGAATGCTTGTAGCACTTGGGAGCTTTCCAAATATAACATTGACGTCATCAAAGATTGAAATACGAAAACAGCCGCGTTAGATAATAGCCCCGCGGTCGGCTAGGCCTTTCCCACCGTCTAACCGAGAAACTGCATTTTGTGCTATCCATAACCAATTTTATCCGATTTTTAATCAAGCTACCGCTCGGCGGGCAATATCACAAATTATAGTGTTCGCAGATTATGCTCGCTGGGAACTGGACGTGACGGATACTGGGCGATGTAAAGGCGCATGCACATAGGCGGATAAGGTTTAAAATTCAAGAAACATAAGCGATTTCATCCTCATGAAATTATTTGACCACATTCCAATATTTCAATTAGCACACCATCAGTAGAAGAACGTCTGTGTAAACCTTTAGCGTCTTTTTTCAGTTTGCTGCAGCCATACGATGCAAGTTGCTTTAAGGATGAAAATTGCTTCAGAAAAGCGGTCAGTAAGTTTGATTTTTCTAGACTTACCTAGTACACATACTTAAAAGATATATGATATATTGTTCAATTATAGGCAATTTATAGGCTGACATAAACCAAATCATTGAACTTAGTTTTATTGTTACAGCACAGTTTTACTGTGAAGTTATTAGTTAATATTGTCGTAAACTTATATTAGTTCAATTAAAACTTACGTTAACCTCCACTTTTTATGAGACAATTACACTTTGTATAGCAATAGCTTTAAGCAATTTTGTCCTTCAGCGGAATATAACCTCATGGATCTTAGCAAAATGTTAAATTTTGTCATCTAGCTCGGTTGCCCATCTTACTTTAACTAGGTATAACAAACGACAAATAACTATCAGGCTCAATACGAAAAAACATATTGGTAAGTTATGTTTTTATTTCTGTTGTGGCTATAGTATCTACCTTACCTACTTCATGTAATGATGTCATTTCCACCGTGTACACCTACCTTTCTTACCTTTATAATTCTGTGCCGAGTCCGCGATTTCCCGAAGCGCCTGTGGTAACACCGCAGCACTGCCGTGAATACAAAAATATCGAATAAAGCAATTCCTTCGCTTATTGATTTTAATAATACTCCACATTACTGAGTGATGTCGATTCGCACCATGGGCGTGGTAGAGTTGGCTGACCGAAATTGAGTAATTTCATGATTTTGCCTCAAATAAGATAAAAAAACTGCATTCATTATGATTATCTCATAGCCAGTATTATATAATCTATATTTTATTTACACCAAATAAAATCTTTTCCTCTTCTTCTTTCGCTCTTTTGCAATTCATTTGGCGTCGGCCCTTTAAATATGTTTGTGCTATATTGCTCTGTCATTTATATTAGCTGGTATTAAACTGTAGCGTGAGCTTCAAGGTTTCTCCACCAAAAAGCCTTGGGCGTCCTCCTCTGAGTTTTTTTCCTTTGCCAATGTTAAGACATGTTTCACGGGGTGATCCTTCTCACGACGCATAAATCAATATGTGTACTATTATTTTTTTATTTATTTATCTAAATATGTACTACTTACAGTAACAAAGATTTCAGACAGTGCGATTTCCAAACTTCAAACAATCAAGCAAATTTTTCATTGAAACAGTGAGCTTATTACGGAAAACGAAATCCTTTAATACGATTATCGTTTTGCGGATCCGAAGCATTTCGTAGTAAGGATTTCGTTTTTCGTAGTAGGCCTGCTGTTGCCTACAAACAAGTTTTGACACAAGCTTTTCATGATGATGACAAAGACTAATACCTAGCTAGTACTCTGTAAATAAAAACATATCATTGACATTACCCGTATAATGACCGTAAAACAATCAGAACACGTGTTCAGACGGCCCCGGTAGATTTTCACGTACGAATAATTTAATAGCCCGACCATAATCGAGGAACAAATGGTAAAAAGGGGACCGAAACGAAAAGTCAAGTCCACCAAGCTCCTGAGGGGGACGGGTGTCAAAGGAAGACTTTTATTTAAAAAAATATACTTACGTGCAATTTTCCATGAAAGTTTTATTCATTGCATGAGCCATAATGTAGAGTTTCTTCAGTTTTATAAAACTAAAGTTCCAAAGCCTTAGTTTAACATAGGTACTCCCATGTCATCACAATCATTTAAATGTATTGCAGTTTTACTTTGACAGTTAAGCTTCTCTGCTTTCGAATGAATCAGCAAATTTCGTATTGCAATGGGTAAATTCCGACCAATTTTCGTGTCTTAATTTCGACCATATGAGTGAGTGACAAAAAGTGGCTTTAAAATTTTCTTAAGTTGGATCGCAAGACCATTTTGGCGACTCAGCCAGCTGAGCGAGAAATAAACTTGAATGGATTAAAGCAAGATCGCATTACGCCCCTTGAAAAAAAAGCTGCAGAAACAGACATCTAACCACATATATATGAATCAATATAAATATATTTGTTTTGTAAAATTCAAAAGCCTCAAAAAGAGCCAATGTATTCCCACAATTTGTCATTTCTTGCAAATGCTCAAGATAATTAATATTGTAAAACACACATCATTCATTCATTTGACCGTGATCATCACACGTATCATGCACGCTTATAAAAACCGCGGTAAAAAATGGCATTCGCAAAACTTTTGTTCTCAACCTTCAACCTTTCGTGGTAAAATAAAAAAGTAAGTTTAATTTTGGGTGCTGAGTACGTCAAAAGTGATGTAGGATGACACATGCGCGATTTGCGGACTTGTCCGCGAAACGTCTTATTTATTCTGTGGTGTGTCATAAAAGTGTCTGTGGTCGGTTTTGATGACTGACCTGACTTAAAAATGCAAGGTACGTACTATATTAAACTTATTTTCATTGTTCTCTACACGAAGGTATTAATAAGTCTATACTCATATTAGAAAGCTGAAGAGTTTATTTGTTTGTTTGAACTCGCTAATCTCAGGAACTACTTCACCGATTTAAAAAAATATTTTTGTTTTGGATAGCTTATTTGTCGAGGAAGGCATAAGGCTATAAAATATCACTCTGCAACGAGAGGAGAGGGAACAAACTCAAAACGCGCGGATGTCCGGGGGACCGCTAGTTCAATAAAATACAATTAATGTGAAAATTCTTCGGGACTAGCAATTACTATATGTCTCTACTAAAACTCACTTATTTCAAAAAATAACTAACTACATATCAATTGTAAAAATACATCCACATTTTTTTCTACAAAGCAAATCCAAATGTTATTTTACTGAACTGAAACTTAGGTTCTTTACACTAAAGTCAATAATTGACTAGAGTGCTAATTAATAATGTCAATTTGAATTCATAAAACATTTTGAGAAACTTACAAAGCTGTCATCATATAAACTTTCCCCTCCGATCGCACCATTTGAGTATTTGCAATAAAACTTACGGATTGTAGTGTTTGCTGATGGATATTAACTATTGTTCGGCCGTGGACGTGAATGCGAATTATGTTGGCTTTCACACATTAACACTGTAAAAGCAAATATCGGATTATTATTGCTATTGGCTCAGTTCATTGCGCAAGTTTGAATTCCGCGATTACTGTTTGGAGAACAATTTTGTAACTTGCTCATGCTGAACCGTTGCATGAATAAAAAAGTAGGAGTTAATGTCATTTGTCAGGAAATAATGTATTGTGGCGTTTGTGGGTTTAAATTCAAAATTAATTCGTAATGCTAGTGAAAAATTATTGGGGAAACCTTAGTCCTCGTTACATGAGAGTAAAAGTCATTTATTTCTGCATATAGACCCACTGGGGGTATGTAAACACTTATGTAAATATTGTCCCAAGATGAACTATACAGAAACTTCCGACACCTATTAATATTATAACAATAATAAAAAATCTTTATTATGTTAAAGTTTTCTATTTATTTTCATGTAATTGGAGTATGCCATGTTCAAGTACTTATTTTCAAATCAATATAATAACACCATTGTGCCTAGCTAGATCATCAATTCAAGCAGGTTTTTCAACTTAACACAGCTTACCTCGAATTTTCAGAGTTTTATTCTAACTTTAAAAAAACATATAACCACGTTCATGATCAACAAAAATCTCTAATCGTACTCATCTATCGTTATCACCACTCTTATGCAGTGGCTCCACCAGCGATTGATCCGCGGCGTGTGCTCAGACGCCGCTCGCAAGATGGATCTGCGTTTGAGTGCTAAAAATATGCTTTTTCTAATCCCATTAATCATATGGCAATGGTAAGCTAAGAAATTATTAGAATTTTCCTAATTGTAGAACCTCGACATGTGTGTGTTTTTCTTTCGAACTTGAATAAAAAGTCAACGAAATTCAAGCAAAATAGACTATATTTCGCTTGTACTTTCAAAACAGGGTTTTAAGTATTAAGTTATAAACTTATTTTTAACACCTATTGTACACTTAATGGCAATAAACGAATTTTAATTTGAAAGTTGAGCAATCTAATTTTATTTATCTCTCTTATCAGTTTGGGGTTTAACTGACTGGCATTCGAAAAAATTTAGCCCAAGTCATCAACAAAAAGTCTGTATAGCATAAAAAAATAAAAAATATAACCACACTTATTCGTCGTTATCACCATCCATAAGCCCTTTTCCATCGGCGCCCGCGCACACGCCGCGTGTCGGTCGCAAGATGGATCTGCGTCTGAGTGCTAAATAATGTGCTTTTTGTAATCCCATTTGCAAACACGATTTGAGTTGCGTGTGAACGTTCGCGCTGCATAAGCTGTTTTAGAATTCAGATGTTCATTTGTTTTGATTTTCGAGGATTAGGGTTTGGTGTCATTTTGTTATGGAAAGACACCAAAATGTGGTACTAATTATTTTTTGATTTTAGACTTCAGTGAAATAACATGACGCTATTATTTAGGAACGTTGATGGATACGTGTATGTATGCATTAACTTCTTTAGTTGATGTGCTTTATTTCTTTGTGTCGCATTGTTTAAGATATACAATTTTTCATAAATCTCCTTTTCAAAGAAAATAAAATTTTAGCCTGATACCTAAATATATAATTTAATCCGTAATAGTCACATCACGTCAAAATTCATCAGCATTACACCTAATCATATGACCACAAGTCAATTTCAAAATATGTTTTCTCAAATAAAGCAGCGCGCGATGCGCCTGCGTCTCGCGCAAAATGAGTCGCGCCCTCAGTCATTAAGTTGTACCGGCCCGCCGCGCTAACTTGCTCCCGTGTGGTCTAAGGTACATGCGAGCGATTCTTTGCTTTTATACGGAACTTACATGTAATTTAAGCTGTCTTACCGCTTATGATATCTCTAACAATATCAGTTGTGCGGCGCATGGTGCAGATAGATGCTAGTCGCAGCGTCTTAATATAAAGCATTAGTAAAAATTGAAAAAATTTTTTTTTATTATAGATTGTATGATTATACCCTTTCATATGCTATGTACACATCCAACACTCAGACAGCTAACTAAGAATGCAGGGCGTAACTTAAGATACCGTATAGATCGGATCATAATCAAGTTATATCGATATTCTGTCCAAATATACGACCTGTTGAATCCTTTTCTGTAGAAATATTTTGTAAAGTTTAGACTTGCCTATTTTATTTTTATTTTTGTGATACCATGAACTAATGTAGGTGTATCAGTCAGTCAGTCAGTCCCCTATAACTTGCACCAGCCACCAATCTCTAAGCCCGCCGTTGTTGTTTCGTTGCGTGAAATTTAAATTTTTGCTATTCATTGCGGGCTGGTGGCGTTTTTCTGACACGCCCCGGTCTATGGGGTCGGCGGACTGTCGCGAACAAAAGTACTAACAATACTTGTTAGACTAGTTCCGAGATTGAATAGTTGAGATCATTTTTTTATTACTTTTGGAGCTTTCCTCAGTGAAGAACTTTTTATAGAAGTACCTATCTAGAATTATTACGTATTTTTCATAACAATAACAATATTTTATTATGCATGTATGAACTTATAAAGTATATATAATAAAATTTTACCTTTATAAAATTACCGTAAAGGCCTTTTTTGTTACACAACTGGTAAAAAAATATATGCATCATCGTATCATTCTAATACGCTAGAGCTAGGGGTACTATTTTCACCAGTTTATAGTATCCAGCTTAATAGATATGACTATTTGTTTTTTTACTACTTACCTCATAATAATGACTTCAATATACCCTTTTTTCCTCGCCAGTCACTGCAAGCACTGCACATACCTGAAATTCTTAGCGATCTCTAGCAAATTGGGTGCGATGGTGGTCAGGGTGCCTGAGGGCGCATAACCCTCCTCCGCTAATAATAATTATTTGTTCTGTGACTCCGCAAACTTACCCTCTTTGTTAGAGGGTTGAGGTCACTAATAAAGAACAATTTAGTGTTATTATAGTAACACTAAATTGTCGTAGCAGAGTAGGTTATTTTTATTTCCAGGGTGCCAATTTTTATGCAGTTCACGTTCGAAAAAGTTCACCGATCGTATTTTCTTTGTAGAATTAAAAATAGTTTTGATTTCTGAGGGACGATTTCTATGCATTTCGCTTACTTCCGTGCGGTAGCTTTTTTACATGTGGATATTTTATTTGATTTTTTAAGCAATAGAATTACCACATGGAAGAGGTTCGATTGATGCGATAGAATCTAGGCCCAGGTATTTTTTTTTGGATTAGACAATGCTCGCTCTCCTCTTCTCCTCTTTGAATCAGGCGAAAATATATATAGATATCGTACCTCTATTTGAAATATTCTATTTTATATTTCCACTCCACTATATCCACACATAGTAACTTTATGGAAGACGAATCAAAGAAACTAATTTCAAGATGGATATGGTTTTACAATATTTTTAACACTCACAGTGTCATATTTTATTCTTAAAAGATGATATATGAAACCAAAAATTGCGCACGGGCGGGATTCGAACCAGCATCTTTCTGGCTAACCGGGCCAACTGCTCTTCCAATTGAGCTACCGTGCTGTCGGTCCGACCGCGCGAAATTCTTGGTCTCATTGATACGTCATTGCGTGACGTTAGCGCCATCTACCCGTCTGTTTATGCAACAGCGGGCCAAGTAGTTATTCTTTACAGAATAAATTCAACTTGGAAATGATAACGCTTCGCTACTCAATGGTTTTACAATATTTTTAACACTCACAGTGTCATCATTTCCATCATCATTTCCAAGTTGAATTTATTCTGTAAAGAATAACTACTTGGCCCGCTATTGCATAAACAGACGGGTAGATGGCGCTAACGTCACGCAATGACGTATCAATGAGACCAAGAATTTCGCGCGGTCGGACCGACAGCACGGTAGCTCAATTGGAAGAGCAGTTGGCCCGGTTAGCCAGAAAGATGCTGGTTCGAATCCCGCCCGTGCGCAATTTTTGGTTTCATATATCATCTTTCAAGATGGATACTTAATCAAATCGTCGTTTAAAATTAGAGAAGCACTTTTTGTAATAAATACACACTATAAAAAAATGTAGAGCAATGAAATAAACGCAATGCAAAAACAAATCCAATCCCAAAACAAGAAACTAAAAGCTATTGAAATGCTCAATATCTAGGGATCTCCTTTTTACCAATCCATAATAAGTTCATCACCAAAAAACTGCCGACACCTAAATTCATATTAGCATTACCAAAAAACTATTTCTCACCAAACTAATCAAAAAGCAGTTAAACCAATTTCGGGTTGCAGCAAAGAAAACGATTCCCATAGAAATGCCACGCGACCGATTCGTCACGACTCTGCTTGACATCACCGAATAAGTATGAACACAGTATCAATGCATCTCTTGTCGTAACGGTTTTGACTCTAAATGTGGTTAGATTTAGGGTTGATTTTAGTGTGACGGGTGCGGATTTAAATTAGGGAGACAGTAAGAGAAATTTATAAGCATAAAATAGATAAACAAGATTTGTGCGGGTGTGCAAAATTGGCGAAATGTATTGGCGGGGCGTGATCGACGCGTGCGGCTTGTTACGAAGTTTTCCCGTGACTACTGCTATTATGGTGTCCTATGACTAATATGGGTTATATGGGATGATGTTATGGCTGTCAGCGCACATTTTGAAAAGTTAATTTGATATTAATTACCATTTAAAAGGGTACAAAAAGCTTGCAGCAAGCATAAAAAATATAATTTTACATACGAGGTTCTCAAATTCTGAATTATTATTATTATTTTAACTTTATTGCAATGTAAGTTTTACAATTGGCGGACCTTATGCTTAACCGCTTAGGAATGCAGAGAGTTCAATCAGTTGCGGAACATTAACAATTACTGAGAGTGGTACAAAAAAAAAACAATAGTTGGAGAAATCATTTATTTGGGTGTCAAATAATAAATTTGATTATACATACATCGGTGTAGGTGGCCGTGTAGTATAGGCATCCTCCCAGTTAGTGAAAACTTTGATAACCCGGTTCAAACTTTTATTTTTTCAAGAGCTTATTATTGGTTAAAATTGTAAAAGCGCTTTTACTGTAAAAAAAAGTCATATTTTACACTATACACATAGTTCATCATAAGATTTTTCGTCATTATTGTCTTTGCAAAAACACATGATGAGAATTTTTTTTATCCATAAGATGGACAGGTATTGCAATTTATAAACCCCATAGTTCCGGTTATATGTCGGAAGACTGATGTTACCTACGCTTATGAGACAGCTCCTTATAAGAGCGATGTAATAATCATGCTAAAAGCAATATATGGAGAGATGACACCAGCCCTTACTTAGGTATTATAATGATGGTAAAAACGTGGGTATTCAACCTAAGAAAAATACCAGTCAGCACCACTATCTTATAAGTATACATGTAATACACAAAACTAAAGTAATTTGAAACACAGTGTACTTGCTTGAATAGCTTTATTTTAGATCTAATGAAGAGAGATAACGATGAATGACTTATATGAGGATAAATGCTTTTTTTATTTTTTACAGACTTAAAAAAGAAGGTATTCAATTCGACCTGTATGTATGTAATATTGTTAGAATTGGATAAAATTTGAGTATTATGATCTGTTAAGGCTTCCAAACACGTATAGTATAATGACAATTTCGTAAGTGTATGTATGTTTTGTACCGTCCTTTCAAAGTGTTCTTCCTACTACTATTACCTTAATTGTAAGTAGCTTTTTTATCACAACAAAGGAACCCACATCGATACCATTATCGTTAACAAAACAACCAATACAGAATACGAACACCTTTTTACTAACACATCCTACATGCCAACGCACTCTAGCTCTCGGTCGCCACAACGCGGCGCTTTACAAACTAATTACCGACAGAAAAACCACAAAAAACCTCCAGAAATTAGTTCCCGATGACAGTCAAAAAATATATGTATATTTTTTCGGGATCAACGTAAAAAATGGGTGACCGAAGCGCCACGGCCGACGCGCGGGCCTTTTACACACAGCGGGGCGCTACCCTCTCGACTAGGATAGTAAATTTTAGCCGTGGCATATTTATTCATATCGCCCAACCTCGAGATTATTTTCTACTAGAGTTTTATGGTAATCGCAGTTTCTAAACGACTAATGAATTACCTGTGGCGGGAGTTTAAAGTGACAATTGTGTAGTCGCTTTCACGATGTAGTGTCATTTTTTCATCGTGTCCAAGTTGATGTTAACACGATCGAAGATAAGGGCCGGGGTGTCGTTTATTTCTTTTTAATCTGTGATTAGGCCTCTAAAGTGTTGTCGTATTGGGTTTTTTGTCAGATATCTCGATAAGGATATTTCCATTCGGATCGGAGTTCTGTGAATATCTCGACTTCCGAATGCCAATATAAATTTCTAGGGAAACATCTTGATTCAACACCAATAAATTAATGGATATTATAGTACTTACTAATCCTAACTCTTTTGGCTCTGATTTATGAACCTAATATACCTTGCTCAAATAAAATAATAGCATGCTTACCCTTTTTAGTAGCAAATCAGTAGATAGCTAGATCTACAGACCCACTTTCTTTCCTTTTAAAACATACAAACCTACCTAATAAAGGACACGCATTAATATAAACGTACTAGTCACCACAGCGAAATAAAAGTTGCGATTTTGAGCTGTTTTATTTTCGTTACATTATGATTGATAAATCCGTAAGTAGGTGTACATTTTTCAAAAACCTCCTCTTGAGGTCACAGCGACGGCACCCTGGCCATCATTCACCAAAAGTAATGTTGTCCGGAGGTCAGCCGACACATGGTGGCCATCAATCATTCGCAGTGATGGATGCTCCTGGACTCCTCGATAATTACTGATAATGAGGGTTGCTCTTTGTTGGTCACTAATAGTTCGGATTCGAAACTCACCGATTTGAAGACAAACCTTTTGGGAGTGACAGCCATAGCGAAGTAAGCATCATTTGTCAGCCTGCACCGGCTGAAGGGACAACAGAATTCCATTTTCAATTGGCAGGTCTTAAAATTCGAATCACTTTTTTACAACAATTGGGTCTTACCTATTACAGTGTATTACAGCGTCCGTATACATTTCGAATCACATAAGTATAATTGTTTACGCGACTAGCGCAAATATTAATATGTATTAAAAAACTATGTGAGTAATGTAGTTATGTATATTATTAAAAAGTAAATGGTTGTTTTGATATCATGATGACGATTAGTGATTTATTTTGTTTCAGAGAACGAAAAAGAGTATCTCATTTTACCGTAATATTTTGTATGTATTTTCTTTTAAACTAAGACGGTATTTTCTATACACGCTTGGTGCTCAATATTGGAATGACTCTTTAAGGCGAACAAATAATAATTTGCTTAAGTTCCTACAAAACGGTTCCCAGTATAAGTTAAAAGAACATTAAAATCCTAAATGATGACCCCAAACTCGCGGATAGCTTACAAATGAAGAAATACGTTTTAAACAGACACTCATAATCGCTAATTAACTATACAAAGCTAAAAATCCTTTGGGAAAAATCTGTTGTGGTTACGTCTTGCCCCTACCATTGTCTTAAACGCGTGTTATCGAACGAGTTTCATTTGAGTTTATGAACATATTTTATTATTTTTTCAAAATAAATCGTACAAATAATAACGGAAACTAAGCAATGCAATGTAAATGATCATGAAGGAAGTTATTTATTCCCACGTAACATGTAACCAATCTTTTCAATTACAGCAACTGTAAAAGCGTACCTACTAAAGTCACTAGTTATTTCTAATTAGGATAACCTGATCACAAATCATGTTATCTTGATAATAGGTATGGTAAAGATAAAAAGGTCTGCATTCTAAATTAACACGTTGTCCATAGTGATTTATTTTGATGATCTAAATGAATAAATATGGTATGTCAAATATACAAACAAAAATACACTTATGAAATTTCGTACCTACACTAGCTCGGAAGACGTAATATTATCAACATTCTCAAACATTATTTCAAACAACAACGATCTAAAATTCCAACAATATCACATACACACATGGCAAATTGAAAACTTCCTTTTTTTAAGTCGGTAAAAAAATTTTAGAGATCAATAATCATAGTAGGAGCCGAACAGCCCAAACGCTGCCATTACAAAAAAAATACCATAAAGTTCATAATTTATTCCCTCCTTGGACGTTTTAACGCGCATGTAATACTTATAGCGGGTCCCAGCTTTGCCTGCCGCCGCTTCCTAGCCATTAAACTGGTCTAGATAGTAAAAGTCATTGTAAACTAGCTGAATATCCCGGTTTTACTTGGTTAATCGGTTTTTGAAGACGGGCCGGCGTATTTCATGTCTTGGCTCTTAGATTTTGTTTCGCATTGGCCGTGTGCGATGGTTTTGATGATGGCAGACTCTTATAAGGGTCTCTTAGTATTTTTATACCACACACATGGATTTAATATGTGTCCTTAGAAGTGGTGATCGGTGTAGGTAAAAAAAATGTACAAGGTGTTGGCATTTTCCCCATACAAACAAAAACATGTCCAACCTTCAAATCTCGCCGTTATATGTATTGCTTGCGTGCCCTAAAATATAATTCTTATCGCCCCTCTTAACATGACAGAAACTTTAGAGCCTAATGAAGCGTAACCCTTATGCTGAACCAATTTATTACTTCTAATTGTCAACTGTCTGAATATTCATAAGTTCTTCTCTACACACACAATTAGTAGGTACTGAAAGGTGACAATATATTGTATAACTATGTCATTAATATAATAACTCTGCAATTAACTTGTCACAAGCTAACAGCAGACGATGTGTTAGTGAATTTATTAGTAATTTGCTTCTACAGTAAACCTCATCACCTATTGCTGTGACAACAGTCAGTCAGCGGTTCTGAAACTTTGAAACATTCCTCTGAATGAAGCTAAAGGATTTTCAAATTCAAATGTTGTGTCTGAATAAGTTAAAAATGCAGGTATGTTGTAGTATTATTGTATTGTTCAATAGGATGATTGACACACGATATTTCCTCCATCTATTTGTATATGCGACTGCAACGCGGCTGAACCACACCGACAAGGATGCAACTATCACATCTAGCTATGTAAGAGCGAGACATCATATCATATGCCAATGTCACATACCGCATTCAAATGTCATATTCCGCATGCAAATGTGGCGGTGGACTAACGGCGTAAATACGGCATTACAATCTGGAAATACAATTCAAAATCCTTGCAAAAGACTAGCACTTGCCCTCTGCGTATTTAAGCACATGATAACCATAAACTACCTTCTAAACTTCAACATTCAAATAATGAAATGACCAGATGCCATATCTTTCAGGGTTCTAAAAAAGCTCATAGATTGAGCTTTTTTTTAAAGGTTGAGCACCTCTGTCCTCGGACATGAATAATTCTAAGTACTTGCTAATTGGCAGTAATCGACCTGCCCCGGGCGACCCTAGCACAATGGCATTAAATATTTATGCCGCTAATAGCCGCTTGTTTGAATATTACTCGAATAAACGCGCTTTTTAAAGACGCCTCTTAGCTAACAAGCTCTTCATTATGGAAGACACGCGAACTGAATTTTAAAACGTATGGGAGGTGTGAAAACATATCCGTAATGTAAGTAATTTACGCTTTGGGAATATTTATATTGACCTCAGACATATGTACTCGTATCACAGCGAATTCGTTCGAGCATAGAAACGGAAGTACGAATGATACATAGGTAATATAGTTTCCACAAACAAAATAAAACAATTAAATCCATACCAAAAATACATTAAAATAATATATTAAAACTAGACATATAAAATAATCTTGAGTTACCTATACTAGAATAAACAATCAGCTACCTATTCTACTCTTTGTTTCGATAAAGTAACGGTGCATGTAGGTAAGTAATGATATTTTTTACAAAACAATAAACTAGCGTATTATGCTCCTTTTTAGTAATAAGTAATACTAGTGATAATACTAGCTAGGTTTACCCTCATCTCTTTTTCTGCCATAAATAAAAGCTAAAGTGTAAACTCACGAAAACATGTTTGTGTCAACATGGCCATCGTCTTTTTCTCTGCTCGCTGCTAATTTCTTATTCTTATATTTATTTTTAAGATATTCGTTTGAGTTTTCTAGATCCTTTCGCAATTGCGCATCGTATTTTTCGGGGAACCAGAACTCGAATTCTGACATTTCGTCCACGGGCCCCCAGTTATGGCCCTGGTAGAGGTAGGACTTGCCGCCTCTGCCGCGGTAGCCTATGCGGGCGGCCGCGTCTTGGAGCTTGGCTTGGCGAGGAATATTGTTCAATCGCGTCAACACGTATACTTGTTCTCTCTGAAAAGATGACAGAAGTTGAAAGAAAACTAATGCCGTTAGTCCACCTACGCATTCGCACGCGGCAGCGATGCGAAACTATTGCCAATTTAAAACATCTACCGACCGTTACGCGTTGGTACGCCGCAATTTCAATCTACTACCTATTGCAAAACGCTAGCGTCCGTCTGCGTCGGCGTCGAACGATACCGACAAAGATAGAATTATCACATCTAGCTATATGTTAGAACGAAGAGACATAGCATGAACTCCGCATGCCACATGTGAATGCGTTTGATGGAATAACGACGTAAGTTCTGTTCATAAGGTACGTACTAAGGTTTGTTCAATCAATCAATTATGTAGAGCACCAGCAGTTAAAGTTTCTTTGCATAGTTATGATGGATATTATTAATCTTAGACTCAAAATATACTAATTTACATACGTTTAAGTTTATGTTCGTTTGCTTTCTTACCTGGCAAATCATAAAACCAACGTATTTGTTATCGCCCGTCTGTTTGAATCGTGCATCTTTTGGTTCTATTTTCGGATCTTTCTTAGTCCCTGGGAAGCAAAGAACAAAAACTAAACAAATGGACCAGTCAACTATAACTTCCAACATCAGCCGTTTTAAAACATACTTTTAAAATAAGGATAAAGCCAGAACTGTCCCCTGTCTCCCTTTTCCACCAGCAAGGAATGCTCGTTTAGAGCGAGGTTCCTCATCAGAACGACCCTGGCAGTCCAGTTTACTGGTATCGTCACATGTTCGTCGGCCAAGAGTTTTTTGGCGAACTCCTTTTGCTAAATGAATAGAAAACGTTGGATGTTAATAACGCTTTAAGGCCTTAAAAATTTACGAAGGAAACCCAGTAAATCGCAATTTTTACCCGTAATTTAATTTAAAAAAAATGCAGTGTTCGGCACACAGCGTCCTGGTAGCCAAGCACTCGGATCCGAGTCCGAGCTGAAATGGTTCTCGTGCACTCCGACCCGTGTGTGGCACTAAATGTGTTAAATAAATAATAAACATAAAATAATGTTGGTCAACATTACATCATTGCTCCAAATCCATAAACAGAAATGCCAGTAGAATTACAACACTCAATCTCACGACAATATATAAATCTACCCAACGTAAAAAAACGATTTTGTTGGGCAGCTATTATCAAAATTACATTTATATAGCTGAAACTGACCCCAAAAGATCTTACCTTAGGACCCGGATAGAAAAACAAGTACTCTGTATACGTAGTAACCGGCGCCCAATAATAAAACAGCATCCAGACATCTCCGATGACGGAATACGGGTTGAATCGTGACGTCTTGGTGAATTCATCGCAAGTCATGGAATCTTCCATAGTGCTGGTAGGATACACCCCACCCGTCAGACTCTTCGGCATAAACACTATTATGAACACTATTACTATGTTGGCACGGCTGAACATCTTTGGTGATTGGTGATTTTGGTTATTTTAGTATCCTAACTATTCTTTTTTAGAACTTTTTTAAATTATTGGAGTTCATACTATAGGTCTTAAGGCCTGCTTTGATTTGTAGACGTACATATGGGTTGATGCTGGAGCACTAACTCGTCAATATGAATTACCAATAAATGTAAGTATAAAACTATCTTAAGATCTCTTCAAGAGCAACTACTCACTATACTTTTTCGATCTAACTATACGCTAAGTAAGGAGCGGTTCTTATAATTGTTTCTGTGGATGTTTGCCGACTATCATTCATTCTGTTGTGATCTCCGAGAGGAAATAACTGAAGAAGTTTGTAATCTGAGGCGATCCATCGATAGCCATGTGTGTTGTATTTACTGCTTATTGAATGAAGTTACGAAGTCTGTGGTCAAATAAAGACAATCGAATCTAATTGAGATTTGTATAAGTAGTGCATAATAGTTTTAAAAAACGTTACTAAGTGGAGTGTCAACTCAAAAAAAAACAGACCACGAAAAATATGTTTCTTTATACTATGTTTATGGACAATATTATACTATGTTGGTTAGTATCTACATACAGGTATATTATGTACCTATGTTCAGGTATTTATTTATTACGTAACATGAAAAACAGAGTCTGCACAACAAAACAAAGCAATCTTTATAATAAAATTATAATAATGATTCATAAAAATAATCTTTACAGTGAACTAAAATGTATTCAATACTTTAATACAAATATAAGAATCAAATATAATATAAGGTAAGTTAAACATGCACATCTTACAATATTATACTTTAATTGTGTTTCATCACTAAAGGCTCCATTTGTTAGACTTTTTAAGATCCATATGTTTTAAGTATAACGTGTCTACTCCGGTCCAATATCAATTGCAGTATCAATAGCTTTAATAAATTTAGTTTCTTCTAATTCTAATTGTCTGTCTATTTCTGCTTTCTTTGCGCGCTCCTCCATTTCCAAATCTCTTGTTATTGGAAATCCTTGAAATTTTATCTTCAATACTGAAGCTTCTTCAGTTTTTTCTTCATCAGTTGTGGGTTCAGCTCCTGGTGCAGCCATTATCGTAGCGTAGTAGTCGTCGCAGTACATCATTGCTAAGTATGGATCTTCGATTCTGAGCCGGAGGACAGTGACTGGCAGGACCAGATTTTTTAAATCTGTAAACCGTTTTATAAAAAGGTTTTTATACTACATATAACATGACCACACATAAGCATAGTTCATTTCCAGATTAGGCTCAAATGAAATGCTGTGATATACGAGTATCTATAAGGACGATCTTTTCGCCCTATCCATTATTAGATTATTTTTTTAATTCATATAAAAATAAAGTTACCTCAAAACCTAGTATCGATAAAACTTTACACAGAAAAACGAAACATTTCTAAAAACTGAAAATTAGGATGAAAGACTCATTCTGCGTCGGAAAAGTTCAGAAATATAAATATTAGTCTTTGAGGAAAAACAACGTGTCCAATGTAAATGAGTAATCACGAGTAATACATAAACAAATAAACAATACTTACGTCTTATGCTGTAAGGCAATTTAATTTTTGGTATAGCGTGGAATAATCCATTCCTGTCTGCAGCTATGAGTAGCATCTCCATCTCTCCATCATGAAGCATGAGCTTGGGGCTCTCCCAATCTACCGTCAAATTCAGATACGGTCCGTATGTCTGCTTGTATTCTATGACCGCCTGTAAGAAAATTTAATGACGTATATGAGCCGCTGGCAATGAATAACGTAAAACAATTTTCTGTTTATTTTGGGGTTCTATTATAAAAGTCTTGAAGGATTGCACTAAGTTTTGCTCATTATCGAAAAATACGGTACGGTGTACCATTTTTGGTAAAAGTATGTATAAATATAAAAATTATATTAATATCATGTTTATAGAAAGTCATATAATGTATATTATTAACTTACCTTTTTTCTTGGAAAAGAGAATTTATGAACAAGAGAAGCAACATAATGTCTCGTCGTCCATACATAGAACGGAACCCAATCGATATTTACTATATCTTTGGGTAAGAAGATCTGCGTTTTCTTCTCAAATTTATCACATCCAGGCCAAGTAGCGTAGATAATTTTATTTTGTGGATCATTATTCAATCTGAAATCGTTCGCCGAAAAGTACTTAGTTTTATCTCCGTTTGTGGGACTTTCTTCGGTTGTTGATGAGTTATTCGGTTTCTTTCTTATAATCGGTGCTGGAGGTTGAACCCTAATATTATGATCGAGAATGTCCTCAAAACGGAACCATCCAGGTTTCGCGTCATGTTTTCTCGTTTTATTACCTTCTGTTTTTTCATGATCCTCCTCGACATAATCTTCAATGGGTATACCCAATCGTTTGAATTCTTCATGTGTGTCAACGTTCTTTTTTGGGTCGAGCTTCATTAAAATATTAGTTTTTGGGACCGCATTGAGAAACATTTCTCTTTCTTCTTTTGTGAGAGGTGTGTGAAGTCGTAGTTCTAGGGGATCTATTGGCTGCTTCCGCCCTGGTAATATATCTCCGATGCCATCGTTAAAAACGTGTCCGAAAGGTACTGGATGAGGAAACGGCGCTGGAAACACGTCGATATTGGCTGCGACTTCATCGTCGTTATCTTTTTGTTTTTTCTTCCCTTCGGTGGTCACTAGGAAGAGCAAGACGACTTGCAATCGCATTTTACACGAGCGTTGTTATTGCTACAAGGTTACTTATAAGTGGCAAGCGCATGCGTAGAAGGGGTACCAAACATTTGGTTACAGTTTTGATCATGGTCACTTTTTATTACATAATTTATTACCATTTTGGCAAGAATAATAATGGTTACACATAATAAGTAAGTTAATACTTAGGTACGTAACACAGTATGTACGTAAGTTTATTTTAAAGATTGACGTGAAAAGTATTTCATCAGAAAATAGTATGTGGGTATGGAAAAAGAAAAGTTTTTGGTATTCTGTTTTTGCTTTATTTTTTTACTAGCTGTGCCCGCGACTTCGTCCGCGTGGAATAGTGACTTTGGATAGAATTTTTAATTTATAGGCTTATGATTTTACAAATAAGATACTTAAGTATAAGTACTTATAAGTACGCAAGATATAAAGTATTTATATAGTACATTTTAGTACTCACTTATCATTAAAATTGGCCATATTACAACAATAAGAAGCAAGTAGTAGGTACATCAAAGGTGATCAATTATTATGACCATACCGATTATTTGGACGTTCACAATTTGTATTTCGATTAGGAATTCCTTTGTTTGATAGGATAATATGGTTACTTTACTTTTAACTACTACTTTGCCACAAAAAAAGCTACTACTTTACTAACATTTTACTTTGTTGTGTGGAAAAAATGGATCTAAATATAAATTTTTTCATGGCACTGTTTTGTTATACTTTGGCAAGTACCATAAAGTACCAAATATTCATTTAATTTATACAAACCAATATGGAGGAAACACTACACATTGAATTAAAACACTTTACAGATTCATTTCCACCCACATTTATTTTAAATTGTTTCGCCTCGGCCCCGTCCCGCCTTAGCCCCGGCCCCATCGAACGGGATAAAAAGTATCCTATGTCCTTCTCCTGGTACTAAGCTACCTCCCCACCGTTTCGTCCCGGTCCCGTGCTAAACCAGCCCCGGCCCCGTCTAGCGGGACAAAAAGTATCCTATATGCAGTATCTTATGTCCTTCTCCTGGTATACTAAGCTACCTCCCCACCGTTTCGTCCCGGTCCCGTGCTACCCCAGCCCCGGCCCCGTCTAGCGGGACAAAAAGTATCCTATATGCTTTTCCTGATTCTAAGCTACCACCCCACCAACTTTCAGCCAAATCGGTTCAGCCGTTCTCAAGTTATAAGTGTTGTAACAAACACGACTTTCTTTTATATATATATATTTTCTGCCTACCCCCTAAGTCTATTGGCGTGATTATTTCTATCCTAGTTTACTCTCCAAGTGATGCTGAGTCAAATAAAAAAAGCCCCATCAAAATCGGTCCAGTAGATTCTGAGATTAGCCCGGACAAACAGACAGACAGACAGACAGACAGACAGACAGACAAAAATTTTAAAAATTGTTGTTTTGGCTTCTATTACGGTAATTAAGACCCCCTGTAACAATTTTTCATAAAAATCTTCAATGTACAGAAATCGATCTTTTACAGTCTTATTATATGTATATAGATAGATAGATCAAACACTGCCGGACTTAAGTATTATTTATTTAGATCCAAAAATTCGAGTTTTCAGTTAATCAGCTTTAATTAGCGAATATTAAAAAAAGTTGTTAACGTCATCAAGTGTACGCACCATTAATGTAGGTACGTATATGCTTAGCGAGTCTTCAAAAATAATCTGATCATAAAATTTCTAATGAAGCTAAAATGTTGTCCACCCCTGTGCACACAGTTAGTATGTTTGCTAATCTTCGAATTGTTAGTATTGTTCAACGTTGGATAGCTTCCTTGAAATCAGAGCACCTTGATACTTTTTCTCATAATCACGAGAGAAACATAAACAGGCTTTACAATACGGTTCTAAATCCAATGAGACCAGCGGTCATATCGAATACGTAAAATCTAATAGAATTAGTAATTTTGAGGATAAAGAAACATTTCATTATCGGACCAGCATCAACTAAAAATAAAAACAGAACAATGTGAAAAGAACCCTGGTGTACCAATAATAAAATCAGGGGTTTTTAACTCAACTTCTGATCATAATCAGCCTTTATCATAATACTAGCTATAAACTACATTTGGTGACATTCAATTGCATTGTTAAGGGTGGTATGGTTGGTTCGCTGTTTTTTGTGCTATATGATGTGGAACTGGCTCTTCTCGCGGTTGATCTCGATCTCAATGTCGTCATCAGCGTCGTCGGTGTCGTCGAGCGGCGCCAGCGTCGCCTGTACGTCGTGCGACTTGCTCTTCATCAGGTACGACCGCCCCAGCGGGTTCCAGAAGCCTATCTTCAGGGCTGATGACTCTATCTGCAAGAAAATCATCGGAAATAGTACAAGGATTTAAGAGAGTTTAATGGTATTTATCAGCGCAAAATAATACCTTTGGTAATGAATGTAATGGTGTTTGGTTTTTATGGATATTCATCTGACCTTTGGATGGTTGCAATGGAATTTCCATTGAAATTCTAGACCAGTCCCCTTATCGAGAGCTGTTAAAGCTGATACTTAATTTTAGGATAAAGAAACAAGAGTAACTTAAAAAAAATATGTGAATAAATTCACATTAGACCATCTCGGATGTGTTTATCAACATTATTTTGTTTACGCGACCGCCGGTGACCTGTCGATCCCTGAGCGTTTAAGAACGAGAGCTAATGTTTCTTCTATCACCATCCTTGAGCATGTAGTAATACCACCCTGCTATCAATATCAAGTACTTAATAACTCTTGAATAAAGCTCTGTTTCACATTGCACCCATTCTTGTCAAATCTTGCTCTTCAACAAAGATGCTAACTCGCTTTTTCAATAGCAAATAGGTGCCTCACCTCATTTGCTTCTACACGTTTGGACATAAATTTATGTGTACACTAGCGGCCCGCCCGCGACTTCATACGCGCGTTTTAGTTTAACTCCGTTCCCACAGATCGTAACAAAAATTATAAGCCTATACGCATTAATCTATGGCCTTTCCTGATAAATTATCTGTCTATCATATTTTATAACCTTACCAATAGTTACTGTGAGTAGCGCGTTCAAACAAACAAACAAACAAAAACATCCAGTTTTAAAATATATACAAAGAAATGCGTAAATGTTATACTTCATGTACACACAACATGTAGCCCGGTATAATGGTCAAACTTACACAGGGATATTTTTTTATTTATTTTACAACGAAATGGAAATACTTCGTACGCCCTATCGTCAATCGTATATTTATTTCAGGTACTACAATGACCAGGCTGTGAGAGAAGCAAATTCTCTCAAGTCTTCTCTCGCTGCCTTAAGAGTTTGAATTTGAGCTTTGTTTATGGTTATTGGTTAAAGCGAATACCTACTCTACTTTCTTGAATTCAAATCGTAAATTGAAAGGGACAATTCTATGTAAAGATCTACTCCACCATCATCATCAACATCCAAAGGCCGTCCACTGCTAAACATAGGTCCCCCACGAAAAGTTTGCAGAAAAGTTACAGATTGGACACCTTTCGACCACAGGAGCAGCGTAGAATGTCCACCGACAATATGAACATACGATCTGCAATCTACACTGGACACAGACCGATACGACCGACCGATGATACGTACGCTGTTTAAACCATAGAGAAAGAAAAAATCTTCGCTTTAAAAAGAGCGTGCTACTTATTGAAATTCTATAGGATTTGACAGCGAAAGACCTTATGACAGCGAGACCGTTTTCTAAGAAATAATGGATTTAGTGGAAACGTAAAGTTTCCGTCGCTTGAATTTTTGAAAAATTATGAATGGATAAAGTTATAATTTAAGTTTTGTAGAACAATTTCAGATGAAATGGCTTGTGCTTTCAGTAACTGTGAAGTGCGCCGAGGATACAATCCCGAAAATCATACTTTTCATCAGTAAATATGAATCATTGGTAAAAACTTTAATTCCAAATTTTATAAAATTTGTGAATGAAATCGACTCCGATGCAAAGTTGTACAGTAAATTTAGGACTTCCTTTGTAATTTTCAGCCATATATCAAAGTTTCCAATAGAACAATTCAGATATTTTCAGTAAAATAAGAAACCGTTTCTTTACACTAGGGCTTGACTAAATGATGACGTCATCAGTGTCGATAATTTTTTTGACTGATTATTTTATGTAACCGTAATTCTTGCACAGCTTCTTCTCAGCACTGGCCCACACAACTGTCCCGAAGCTGTGCTGTGGTAAGGTCTATGTTGGAACGTGTATAAGTGCTTCTAGCATGTCTTCATACATAAATAAATAAATTTGTATTTAAAAACAAAATGAAGCTGTCTTGTTTATCAAATAAAAAGTATTATGTTTTTAAAAGTGCATAATTTAATTATTTTTGTTTCAATTTATATGATTTATATTAACCTTGTCGAATACACATCACTATTGAACGCACACATGTAAAGTTACTTTTTGGTTTCGCTGAAAATCCGCCTACATTCTATGGTTTAAACACAAAAAAAATATTATTTACTATAAGCAATAAAATCTCTTCTCGAGAGCAACATCAATAACAAACATGTGTCAAATATTCTGTCTCAGATTATGTCAAATGACTGTCAAAAATGAAATAAAAAATATTTTAATCGTAAGCACTAAAGAGTATTGACATCAAATTCGAAGCAAATCACCCCCATAATAACTTTTCACCCCCTTTTAACCCCCTTAGGATATGAATTTCAATAAAATACAAAACAAGTCTTCCGTCAATTTTGTAAAAGAATGTGTATGCAAAATTTGAAGTAGATTGGACCAAGGGATCTGGTTGTCCCATACAAACTTTGCACCCCTTTTTGACTCCCTTAGGGGTGGAATTTCTGAAAATCCTTTCTTATCGGATCCCTTCGTCACACAAAGAACACACCCTCCCAGTTTCAGGTCTCTACGATCAGCGGTTTAGGCTGTGCGTTGATCCATCAGTCAGTCAGTCAGTCATTCAGGACAAAGCATTTTATTGGTATAGATAATATCACTTACTATTTCTGGCGTCATCTTATTCAGAACCTGCATAGGAACCAAGGCATACGCCACTTTCTGGTCGCAGTTCATCATCCCTAGCATGCCGTCGACGATCTTCATCGCGAAAAATAGCAAAGGCGATGTATGATCTGAAATAAATATAAAGCCTACATTATCTACTTGTTGAATCAAGAAAAAATATTAATGAAAAGAGGCATAAGGAACGATTGTGTGTGTTCAAATCTCGTTTGATGTAAACGACAGAGGCCTTGGCACCTAAAGCCCTTTCAAACGTCTTCTAATAAGTATTACATAAAATTATATACTCTAGCACACTCATCTGCTTTAGAAATTGAGTTATAATAACAAAACGTTTTGCTAAAGTGCATCTAAATATCCCAAGATCATCGTGAATCCCTTGTCTTGTTTCTTTTGTACGCTGTTAGTGCACTATCGCGTTCGCTTGCGGCTAAATGATACCGACAAAGATACAACTATCACATCTGGCTATGTAGTATTATAATATCTGTGCTATGGTAGAGCGAGACATATGCGACTTTCGCTTGCCGCATACGAATGCGTTGGTGTACCAACGGCGAACAAATCATGGTTAGTTCTCTATTCCATTAAAACCCATTTCTCACATCATTATTCTTGCATCATTCGGTATATTGAAAATTATCTTACATAAATTGAATTATAGGTACTCACACTTAAAAGCCAAAGATGGTATGAATCTGAACTTCCCCGGAGTCTCGGTCCTGATGAAAAGGCCGCTGAGGTCAATGGAGGTCTCCAAGAACAGCTCTGACTCAGACCAGTTCACTTTCGGTTGAATGACTTTATCCAGCTCAACGCGAAACCGATCTGTGAGCTAAAATAAATTTAAGCAACATACAATATTCGCGATAGAAGTTCAGTCATCTTGGGGTAGATTATACGATTAACCTGTCAAGTTCCTGTTGATACTCGAGAGAAAAATAGAAGAAAAGTAAAATTTACACCCAATTTCTTCATTTTAGTGACAGACTTGATTTCCCTCACACATTTTAATCATAGCAAGTAGGGCATGGCATCATCACCTCATTATTTTCATCTACCACAATCTAATGTGTAAGCTACTATCAAAGCTCAAAATAACCACTTTAGAATCTGTTTCCAGGCATTTTGATTGAATCAAAAACATACATACCACTTTACTCGGCAAACTGAACCTGATATGGTAGCTCTGCTCATACTGCAAACCCCAGAAGTAAAATATGATCCAGTCGACGTCAATAACGCTCATCTTGTCATAGAAACTGTTGTTGACGAACTGCTCACAAGACGTCCAGTTTTCTGTACTTATGTTATAATTCCGTATTGTTTCTGGGTCTATATCCATAGCTTTGGATTCTTTCAGATATAAGATTCCCATTATTGCTACTAGCAACATTTTGTGCAGTGTGTTTTCTTGCTTACTTTTATATCTTTTATGGCCTGCCTTTGGATTTATTTTTCTACAAAATACCTGTCTTGTATGATTTTTAGTTTCTACATATTTCGCTGGCTCTACTTTGATAATATACCAGAAAAGAGAGTTTGTGCTGCATTTATAAGCGGACCGGTCATATCAAATTACACTTGTTTATAAATATCTGAATGCTTCATTTATTATAAATGATCCTGTGTTGACAAATATTACGAATGCAATTATAAATCTTCATTATCAACGCTTTGTCAATAAACATCCCAATATTTCATGCGTGCTACTCAACTGCCAATTCATCATATTCACCAAACTACTAGGGCCCAAAAGATAAGGAGACATGTTTCGGCCCTTTCAGGGCACTTTTTTTCACTGTATATTTGACGTTCATAAGTGTCATTTCATGACCTAAATTGAAATAAAAAATTGAATTTGAATTCGAATTTTGAATTTACTCTCAGTCTACTGCGTAAGTAATTCTGATATGTAGTACATATTAATGATAGCAAGTTTCTATAAAAAGAGAAGTAAGAACTTGGACATCTGATGCTGTTAAGGTAAGTTACTTATTATGAAGTGTAATGGAAATGACCTATAGAACCGTGATCGGTATGTTTATCTACTAACTCTATTGTCTAGACTTGATGACGCACTTGTTTTCCTTATTTTTTTTCCATCCATGTAACACGTGCCATGTCTATCTACTCACCACTACATCGTCAAATGTAAGTAACGCTGTGGCATTCGCTAAGATCTAGTTTCGGTTGAGCGGCGGCGCGGTTGAATGCAAAGATTAGATGTTCAAAAAATACACTACTACAATCAGTTTGTATCAAGTTTATTTTACCAAAAACCTTTCATCCTTATTCCTATCGCTGACACAAGCGGGAAAGCCATCGCCTAGGTCCAAGTTAGCGGTAGCAGCGAGAATCTCAGAGCGATATGGCGGGCGGTCGGCGCGCGCTGACAGCGAGGACACACCCACTTGACAGTCCATCATGACGAGGAACTTGCCCTCACGGAGAAGCTTCAGCTGGAACTTGAGGAGCGGCACCGCGGATCTGATGGGGGATATGTCTGAAATCGCACGGAGTTGGGGTCGCTTCAGTTGAGGTAGGAGATTTATCGTTCATTTGGCAAACTTTGGTGTAAAAGAGAATAGATTTAAGAGAAGATAATTATAATTGATGGACTTTCATTGACAGTCATAGTAATAGCACTCTTACAACAATGTATGCATATCTTACAGAATGCAGTAAATGCAAGTCCAAGCCCTCAAAAAACCCTTACTCCATATTAATACAGACTATATAACATAGAACTCAAACTCAAGCCCGTCAAACCCTTTAAATCAAAACTCACACAATTAAGCCACCAATATCCTGATACGCTTAGTAATCCCTCCATTACAAATTATTTTAGCTTCTACTATTCATGTTTCTGTAATCTCAATGCTTTCCTTTCAGTTTGTGTTAGATTAATGCTCAATGTCTAAGTAACTAATAGAACTACAATAACATACGTAAATGTGTTTAACGTTACGTTACCAGTAGTAGACAGTTTAATCATCAATTTATGTAAACTATCAAATCTGAACAAACTGTCAGTAACCTTAGCTTGCTTGGCGGTATTCACCATCACCTTAGCTTGCTTGGCGGTATTCAAAGTCTGTTTCCTTGTCATTTTCACCTTATGCTGAATCAAATAGAGTGTTATCAAAACAGGACAAACATAAAAGAAAGTGCGATACGGTTTGATTACAAGTATTTATAGGTCACTTACATCCATGACCATTTTGTTGACTAAAATCAGCTAGCTGGGTAATGTAAGACGTAACGCTATAAATGGTGCACCACTAGGTCACCAACCAAATAAAATTATCACCTATGTCATACCTACTTTAGTAATCAATGGAAACTGGCTGTAAAAAGTCATGTAGAGCACCATACCAACTAGCAACTTGTTAAAAAGCAAAAATACAAAACACACCACACCATCAAACCACTCACTGCCGTCGCGGATGACGTTGGGCACAGCCACGAAACTGCCAGCCGGGCCCTGGTCTGCGAACATGAGGATCTCGTGACGAGCGCGGCCCAGGGTCGCGTGGAGTGTGGCTGCGTTCCAAGCTGGCTGCTGTTCTAGGTAGTCGCTCATGTCGTTCCAAATTCGCTGGACGATCTGGAACATTAAGTTTTAAAGGTGGAAACGGAGATAATGAAACGAGATTTCTGTGCTACAATGAGTTCTAATGAGAGTTCAGAGAGAGAGTGAGTATGGAAGTACTTGTAACTCTTGTTGTATCCAACATATGGTCTCTTGACGATCATTGTCCTAATTTTGAAATTCTTAATTTATCAATAAAAAGATTGTAAGTTCTTAAATAGACAGTTATTGAGAAAAACAGTGGCTGTTCTATTTTTTTTTTTTGGCTGTTCTATTGATTTTGAGATGTGATTACTGCACATAGTCAAATAATATCAATACTAACATAGTCATGACCTTTGATTAAAGTAAAATAGCGGAAGATACGGCATGTCATACTAATTGTCAGCTAAAAAATGGCACTACTCACAACTACATACAAGATGACCGACAGAGACAAACCCATTTCATACGACGGTAGTGCGAGCGAAACAAACGCGCGCTTTGAAATGTCTCTTGAATGCAATTAGGCGACGGGGGCCTGATTTGAGCGGTCCACGTTCGAATGGCGCGTCACCTATCTTCCGCTATTTTACTTTAATCAAAGGTCATGACACAAATCATATTAAGTACATAAACAGTTACCCTAGGAGTCGCATTCTTGAAGACCATATCCAGACACGTATTCTCCAACTTCATGTTCCATGTGTAGTAAATCCTCCACGGTTTTCCGACGACCATTTCACTGTCAAAATATGGGTCCTTTCCGAACCTCAAGCACAACTGTTCATGTCGCCTGATCGTTTCTGGCTTCAGGCCGTAAATACAACTGAATTGGAACACCGCTAAGGTGAGAAAGCAAATGATATGACACCCTGAGACTGTCATTGTGATTATGGACTGTGGGAATCAAGCCACATCGTTATAAAGGCAGACAATGAGAACCGTTTACCTTTGCTCCTATGTTTTGGTTTTGAAAACTCAATTCTCTCAAGCAGACGTAACGTTCAATGATTCCAGTGTTCTACTGTTAGACAATGTTTGGTTTAGATTTGTAAATATTTGGACAATTGCAAGATAGATAAGCTACAATGGTTTTGTTGCATTTTTAAGGTAGTTTTACTCGTATTTTGCCAGAGAAAAATGGCAGTAGTTCTATATGGGTGGTAGCAATTAATTTGCATAATTACTTTGATTAATGACTTTAATAATTATTTTGAACGACATCACTTGTACTTTTTTTAAATATGTGTATACGTAAGATATTGAGTTATTGAAATATTATTTTGTAGTTTCTAATTAGGTATAAGTACGTGGCTATTAGTAATAATCAAGGCTTTTCGTTTTTATATAGCCACAATCTCTATAAATGAACTTTTTAAGCTGCTTTACTATTAGTAATAAAGTTTTGCGTTTCGTACGAGTAATTTAATCGAAAGTCGATAATTATTGAAAAGCAAACGCCTCTCGTCTCGTTGTTTGCCGGCCCATGTGTTTAATTTGCATATTTGCCATATCAACATGTTTGCAGGAAAATTCCATTCGGGGTGTATTGCTGCATCGAGCGATTAACGATAAATCGGGAAAGTTCTACGACTTTGAAATTTAATCTTAAGTGAAATAAAATATAAATTACAGTCTAACTACATATCTTATGGAAAGTAAGGACTAAATGGATTAAGATCGCCTTTATGTGTACCTATTTTATGTACGTACTGCAAATGTCCGATTTCTTAGGTATTTAAAATACAGATTATCTTCTTGTTGAGACCCACAGGCATTTAGAGACTGATTTGCAATAAGCAATTGTAGGTCATCATCATAAACGATGAAAGCTCTAAATAATTCTCTAAGGATGCAAGGGCCTAGTAATTTGCTTTGTTACTTCTATGTATAAGCTGTTACTTCACTGGTATGGATACATCTTTGTTTTGTGTGACAGGTTCTCATACACAGTTCATACATAGGGCTGCCATCCGTCCGGGTTTCCCCGGATTTGTCCTAGTTTGAAGGGCGTCCGGGGGCCGTCCGGCAGGGGTTTTAAAAAGTGTCCGGGTGAAACCCGGACACTTTTGTTGTCAGGGGAAACCCCATTTTTTTTGATTGATTGAAATAAATCTTAGTAAAAAATTCATCCATAATAACCAGTACGTAACCAGTAGTAAGTACTCCATGGTCTGATGTCAAAAAAACAGTTCTATTCTTCAAGGAAATTAACATCGAAATCGATGAAACGAAGTTGATTGACGAATGGACAAACTTAAAATCTAATACATGAACCTTACTGACGGCGATAAGCTTTTAAGCGCAAACCAGCTGTGGCTGAATTTTTTTAAAACACCTAACGCCCATTTATATTCTGAACTGCTTAAAATTGCACAGTATTATTTTTGTATACCAGCTCACAATGCGAACGTAGAGAGAGTGTTTTCGCTGGTCACGTAGCAATGGACGAAAGAAAGAAACTCGCTAAACAAACACACGGTTTCTTCTCTGATCAAAATTAAGTATAATTTCAAGGACCTGAGTTGTTCCGACTTTTACAAATTCTTGTTGGAAAAGAAAGATATTTTAGCGAAAATTGGGAAGACTGAAAAATATCAAGTAAAAAAAAATTGATCTCGTTAAAATTAAGTTTTAGCAGTTACTTATGTACTTTTAATGATGATGAAAATTACTGAAAATATTATTGGTTATTCTAAAATTCTAAAATATTATGGTAGTTAGTTATTATTACTGTTATTAGTAGTATTATCTACACTAATATTATAAAGCTGAAGAGTTTGTTTGTTTGTTTGTTTGAACGCGCTAATCTCCGAAACTACTGGTTCGAATTGAATAATTCTTTTTGTGTTGGATAGTCCAGTTATCGAGGAAGGCTATAGGCTATATAACATCACGCTACGACCAATAGGAGCAAAGATATAGTGGTAAATGTGTAAAAAACGGGAGAAAAAAGACACTATTCCACGCGGACGAAGTCGCGGGCAAAGGCTAGTATAATATAATTTGAATGATGCCAAAAAGAAGAGCTAAATTGTTTTTGTTACCATATTACCTCAGAAAGAGTGTTTAATTTTATTAAAAATTTCTATTGTTTATTGCTAAGCTATATCTATACTAATATTATAAAGCTGAAGAGTTTGTTTGTTTGAACGCGCTAATCTCCGAAACTACTGGTTCGAATTGAATAACTTTTTTTGTGTTGGATAGTCCAGTTATCGAGGAAGGCTGTAAGCTATATAACATCACGCTACGACCAAAAGGAGCAAAGATATAGTGGTAAATGTGATAAAAACGGGAGAAAGAAGTCACTATTCCACGCGCACGAAGTCGCGGGCAAAAGCTAGTATATGAATAAAAATTAAAAAAATTAACGATGTTTTTATTTTTGTTGCAAAAAATATTTTTTCTGAGGTGTCCGGGGAAAAAACCATATTTCGCCCAAATGTCCGGGATTTTTGCCGTGCTTATCCGGGGTCGGCAATTTAGGTGATGGCAGCCCTATTCATACATAATGGAAAATTGGTCGTTATTGCATTTCCATTGTTTCTATCGATTTAGCAATCGGCACCCAGCACAGTGGCGTGCTCAAACCGACTTCAGCCCATTTGTTGTCCGGTGGGCGTAGTCGGTGCCGCCACCGATGCGTATCTTCGAATGGCGGAATCGGTGGGCGGAATATTATTACCCGTCGTTATGCGCAGTGACAGAATCGGCCCCGCCGTAATGACTGCGCCGCCCAGCGGTGGCGGTGGAAATTAAAAAAATAATCATTAAAAAAGAACAGCTTTCGATTCGTTTTTCAAATGTTTTCTTTTTATTTGTTGTGCCAGCTTTTGTGTGAGGCGTTGTAGCGTAATTTGTTTTTATTTGGACGTTCATTTATTTAACGGAAGAGGTTAATCACGCATACGCATTCTTTTTCCAAAAACTGTGCTGTCTGACCAGTATTAAAGTATCATCGAAACAAACGAACAATTAAAAATCCTCCATTTTGATGCAAAAACTTCTGTATGATTATCATGAAACCTAATTAATGATCTATCATTTCAGCTTCCAATCCAGTAGCCAGCAGCCCGTGGCTCATTATGAGTGAGTTGGTCTGTCCGTGCAGTAAGTCAAACTCGGTAAGTCGCCTTCCGATCCATCTATAACGAGAGGGGTGTAATTTATATCCATTCTTTGCGAGGGCTCTCCGTCCGCCATCACATGTCCCGATCGCTGCCTGTAACCGGTTCAGGGTTAAGAATGAATCTACTTCTAAGATTTTGCAATGTGAGTGATTAGCTAACATTTTATTGATTAAAACATTTTACGGATTTAATCAATCAATCCGTAATGTGTTCAATATATAATCAATGAGAATAGTAGTTGTGTTAACTTTAAATATGTATAATCCTAGGTTTAGAACCAAATATGTCTAACATTTTGTATTGATACTGAATTACATTTTACCTGTTATTGGCCAATAAGACGCCAAAGTTTAGACGTATTCTACGTATTCTCAGCTAATTCGTTAAATATAACTCGTTGTCTCGTTGGCTTTTCATTTTTTGTCAGGTATTTGAGGTCAATCTCACCTTGGTAAGTGTCAATATGACCTAGGATTATGCCTAACTCAAAGAACCAGTGCTATTTTCTAGCAACGTCTTTTAAATTCCCTTCGTAAGCAGAAGGCCAAGCTTTTTGATCAGCACTTTATACGTGTGTTCAAATTACTTAGGTATATCCGCGATTTTTTCACACAAAAAAAATCTTTCATATATTTCTTGTTAAATCAACTACGCTTATGAGGCAACCCTGAAAGAATCTCAGCCTGCGCGTGACAGGCTGCCATCGTTCTGCGCACATTATTGAGAATAATATTTCGAAGACCAAGCCTGGTGGTGATTACCTACGCATTAATATTTGTAATACATAGTACTAACTATATAATTGGTAAAAAGAGAAAACTAATGGAAACAATTGAAAGTCGAAGAGGGCGAATGTTGGGACGCTTGATACGACAGGTCAGATTCATCAGAACCATAATAGAGGGAAGAATAGAAGGAGGATGGAAGACCAAGAATAAGCTATATGCATTAAAAAAAAGTTAAATATTGCGTCGTATTAAGAGGTCAAAAGAATGGCGGAAGTGCGTAAAGAATGGAAAAAACTCCACCGACAACAGCCTAGCTCTTTTTGATGATCATTATGAACTATCTATATCAATGGATAATAAGTAGTTATGCACATTTACGATACCGCCACCACTTTCTAACGAAAATACCATATCCAGACACGGACACGAAAATACCATATAAAAATACGGGCATCACTTTGATTTAAAAAAGACGACGCGAGACTCAAGCGAATTTGGCTCTTAAACTGGTAAGGCGGCGGTGTCCTCTATGGTACTTGGCATAACTATGTAAGTATTAAGCATCTATTAACTTTGTGACTACCGTGGATAAATCAATACTTAAGTAACACGGTTTAATAATAACTATCATTTCACTGATCCTTTGGTTTGTTATGACTTTCGATTAGTCGTCTAGTCATAGCAAAGTGTTGGGAAAGACATTGTTAGGACGCCCCGCGAGATCATATGAACAATTTGAAATCTAAGTTATTAAGTTGAATGTAGATGTAAGCGACAGCCCTAGACAGGTCGTCTGCCATATCTGCAAGTGACAACCTTTCGCTCTATCCCCCATCCACCTGATTCGGAGTGACTAGACCTAGATACAAAACATGCATATATGTTTTGTACCTACACACTACCAATAAAAGACCACATTAGCTTTTTTTTTAATAATAACACAACTGTAGAATTTATTTGGTAAGTATCTACTTAAATCTGAAGGTGAAAACTTCTTAAAAGTTCTTCTGTATAGATAGAATCCTACTAATGGACTTATAATATTATAAAAACTTTTCTCGAATTGTTTTTGCATGGAGGAGCCTTTCTGAAAATTATTCATTAACTTGTTCTCATAGGCTCCACTAAGAACAAATCGTAATGTTGGTAGTTTCTAGTGAATAATTATGGTTCGGAGATACCATAAAACGAATTAACTTATGAATTTAAATTAGGATTATTAATAGTTCAAATATATTAGTTTGTCCAAAAAGCACATTTGGTCACATGACCGCAAACGCCTATCAGAGGATGTGACGTCATGCCGTGCGTGATGGCGGGTTTTTCTTGCGGTTATTGACAACTCTTCATAGTATTTTGCTGTCAAAAAGACATTCGAGCTTCCGCTGTGACGTCATTTAGTACGCCATGATAGTTCGAGCGTTTTTGAGAAACGTTATTTTTTTTAAATGATAATTAAATCATTTAAATGTTGATTATTTTTAAAATATTAAGGTATTTGATCAATTTACAAAAACTAGATAATACCTTAGTACATACTACCTACTTTACCTTAGTACATAGGTAAGGTATTATCTTGTTTTTGAAATTTAGTCAACTTGCCTATTGTATAGTGAGTAAGGTACAGCGAAATTATGCCAAGTTAAATAAACGACTGGTACCTTTCTACATACAGACATTTTTGCAAGTATTTGGAAAATTATAGTAATTTGTATCTCATTTTGTCAAATAATACATTAGTAAGTAGATGGTTTATTTCTACAGCCAACATGACACCCTCAAACAACAATACGCACTTACAAATTCACGAACCGTCCTAGGCCCATAGAAAATTTGAAACCAAGCATCGGATTATCCCTATCAAAATAATTAACTAACCGTGCTCATCGATTTATCCCGTAATATCTCACGACGGAAAGTTATCTAAGCGCCGAACTAAGTTGAGCAACCGACTGACAGCACTCTCACTACTTTTCCTTTCACTGTGGCAAATAAGTTGGGAAAACATTTTCGAACCCTCCTATAATCCTCTACCTGAGATATACCGTACTTACCCCGCACAGCCACTATCATATATACCTATTATCTTTGCGAAAAACGAACTTAACATAAGCCGAAACAATTATCAGTAGAAACTCAACCATAGGTCGAAAGCTCAGGGTTAAAATCGGAGAAATTGGTGGAGGTACTTATGACCTTGTGTCCCGATTGGTCGTTCCCCCACCAGCGAGGCTCTCGCCCTGCTTCATGCATTTAAATTGCTTCATTACAGTGCTAGACGTCGGCCCGTAGGGTTGACAACTGGGAATGTTTTCTAGTTTCGCAACTTTGTGATTGTTCGCGCTAGTTCCAACTTTTATATTTCGGATTCTGAATGCTTTCGCAACCTGGAGCACTATTATGAATTAGAAGTGGTTTTTCTACAAGGATTGAAACGTCCAACTTCTATTTTCTATGAAATCGCTCAATCACATAAGTAGCTTTTTGCATTATGTAACGATTAGTTGATTATAACCTATTGATACATAGGCGGTTAACATTAATGATAGAAGAAAACAAGACACTCTCACTATAAGGTTTCCTGTACCGAAAATCTGAATTGTACCACGTTTAAATCAAGTGAAAATTAAAAACATTTTGCTTTTTGTTGCTGAAACCAGAAATTCAGAAACAAATATTTGTTAGGCCAATTTAGCCACAAATTAATTTTCATCTTTACTTTAATCAAGCCCAATCAAGTTTTCAATTAACCAAACTTGGACTGATGAACGCACTGCTCCTAATTTTTGACTCAATTTGTAAACAATTAATTAATTAATTTTGAAGAACCTTTTTGTTCGTAGAATTGGCGATGTGGTGTTTTTGATTTCCTGTAACTTAATTGACTGAAAAGTATAAAAGTACCAAATGAGAATTTAATTTGATGTGCTGCCTAGTTACTTCTGAAGTTTCGTGTAAAGACCCAGTAAAAACCGATACAGTAGCATGGGAAATTTCTTAGAAATTCCTAATATCTTTCGCAAACTACCTCAAACTTGGGATAAGACCGCACAGCAGTAGGATGTTTACAGGATAACTTTACTTTAACTTTATCATATTAATCCAAATTTTTATGTCTTAGGTGAGCTCGCTTCACTATCAATTCATGCCTGACTTAGTCTTGGTCTTACTAAAGTCGAGAGCAAACCAATTCTAAAAGTAACTTCATGCGTAGCTTCGATTCATAGAACATTTCATTCCTATGAACGGTTCTATAACCTTCCGCTTTTTTTTTTACCTTATATTAATTACTCTTTACAGTCATTACTATCTCGAGCCTGTTTCTAGCCCTAGACCCTACGAGAGGCAGCCCTGGCAAGGGATGGGAGGCGCTATCTGCGATCATTAGCGCGAGTGGGCAGACGCGGCTTGCTGCTGCCGAGCTGTGGCAAGCAGTTCTATGAGACACTACAGAATTACCGAGAAAACCTCCTGAATAAAAAAATAAGTTTCGAGAAGCAAATAAGCATGGCGGTTAGCAGCCATGATAAATAGGCATACGCAGGTTCGGTGCTACCACGCTGTGGCAAGCAGCTCTATGAAAGACACATAATTACCGAGAAAACCTCCTGAATAAAAAAAATGAGAAGCAATGAAGCATGAAAGTTGACCATTGGTAGAAAATTCTTCTTCTTCTTCCCCCTAGACCTGCTCCCATTTACTTTGGGTCGGCCTTCCTCGTCCGCATTCTCCATTTAGCACGGTCTTGTGCTGCGTCCTACCATTGGTAGAAAATTGCGCACTGAAAAATTGAGACTTAATAGTAGCACAAAAAGAAGCATAATAGATACTGTTATCAACCTTATCCATAAATTGATATTAAGATTAAAGATCTTGCCAAGAAATCATAACATAACTATTAGCTACATTTTGATTGGCTTTTTCTTCTTCTGCTTTGCCTTTTTCCTATAAAAGTTTAAATTTTGGTTGACTACTTAATTCTATTAATTTGCCTTGGATTTTTTGTTGAGTTATTGATTGGAATTTAGTGCTGTAAAGACCTGTGCAAAAACTTACTGCAAGGATCTAAAGAGAAAATACGAACTTCTTTCTGATAGGAATTTTATTGGAAGCCACTGTATTATTAACAACCCACTAATAAAACACATTTCAGTTAATTAGTATATTTGAGTTTTCCAGCACTCTTTGATCTGGTTCAGCTAATTAATACACGTAAAATAGGCAATTAATGTCTCATCAATGTGACCGCCAGACGTGATGCGAATTTTAATTATTCATTACCGAATCATGTTAATGACACAATCGATAATGATATGGCGGCAAGTGTGGTTCGTTTCGTGTTTTCATTTGGTAACACAATGCTAGATGCTATGGTGTTTTAAAATTGTTTATTTCATGGACATACAACGTAACTTCATCGTTTGTGAATCACAACTAATAATTGACAACATATGTTGTGAAAAAAAACTGAAATCCATTTTTCAAGTGTAACTTTACTGATTTATACTATACTCAGGATTTCGATGTGTAAAGTTGACTGTTAGAAAATAAAATAAACAAAAAACAATTTAAAAACATTGGTTCTTGTCATTTCCAACTCTCAACCCTTACATTTTTTCTTTACGTTATAGCATTTGTGAGTTAAATGTTCAAGAAAAGTGTACAATTAATTTAAATTCATTCTATTCATCAATTGTTTTTTCCGCTTCAGTCAGTAGATCGAAAAACAATTGCGCATCGTAGGCAGGTGTGAAAGCAATCGATCTTCACCCCTGCGAGTGCCGATTGCGTCCCACGAAGAGTTTACCCGAACTTTAGAATTTGCGCATCGCTAAACGACAATAGACGACTGCCTGTGTGGTCGTAATGAATAGTCGAGATTGTCATAGTAGTTAAAATAATAGTTAACTTTCCAATGAATGCAGACGAAAAAATCGCAAAATCATTTAATAAAAAACACGATGTAACCATAAATTACTCAGTACCTAATAGAGTCCTTAAAGGGGGGCGATACCTATAATATGTATAAATGTATAGTTTTTGTTGACACATTGAAATAGATTCAATAAAATTATATCACAATACTAATGCAGGATTATAATTTAACCTCCCTCCAAATATCCACGTATCTTCCACACCGTCAGTCATTTCTACATCCGCATTATATCCCGCCCATCGCATTTTACTACAAATTAACAAATTATCAAACTACAATACGTTTTGAACAGCTGTATTTGAAACGTCAAAATTTGCCAACGCTCGCCACAATACCGGTATCAATGACTACTTATAAACCGAGCATCGGGCAAAGGTGTCACATTACTCTGCCTATTGTAACCACGGAGGTCTGTTTACAAACAAAATAAGGGCTTGTCATAATCTTTTTTCGGATGCGTCGTCACTATTTTTCGGTCTAGCAACTTTTGGGCGGATTGTTTTTTTAGGCGGCTTAGCGAAAGCGCGCAAAGGTATGTATTTCAACGCCTTTATGTTGGTTTATCCGCAGATCGCATAAAGGTGTTTCACGGAAAGGGAAGGTAAATGCCACTTTTTCACTAAGGTAATATTAAAATGGGCTCATCTTAGAATAATTCGTAGCCGATTCTTTTTGACAGTTGACATTTTTGAAGGGGATCTTGGTAAGCTTCCAAATATTTTACTTTCAATAGTGTCTCTTTGAATTGTGTTCTTAGCTACATTGTTTACTTAACAGATTCAAAGAGGCCGACACATTGTCACACGTAAAGTCTCAATGGGAAGTTTATTCAGACTTAAAACAGGCTATTTGAAAGCAAGTGGTTGCTAGTTCCTAAACTATAAGCGTATAATAAATGTATGACGAGACTCTACATGAGTGACTTATTCCAACAAGTCACCAAGAAGCATTGCTACATATAGAAGAATAAATATTTATTCATTAAATCAAATATGGCGATGGTTATGAACAAGCATATGAAAACTAATCGAACCCCTAATCTCGTTAAATTACTGTGTATTTAACAACTTATTCATCCAAACATATTCCTACCTGATAAATTTATAATCCGCCAAAGGAAAATAATAGTAAGAGTACGTGTAATATAAGAACGTACTGAGAGGAACAAAATGAACAAGGAAAAAATCACCAAAATTCGCACCTACCTCAATCAGTTGAGCAGAAACTTTGCAAAACAAACAATATCTTACAACAATTACATTACGCGAAACCTCAAGCGTCAAATGCGCTGATCTTGGCCTTTTTGCTGACCCTACTGTATAAAATCACAACCTTATTCCCTTAACTTAAAGTTCAAACTAGTCTTTAGAGTCGGTTTGAAAAACATTTCAAAGGATCTCCTACTTCAACCATCCAAAAATTTATTCATTTTTATACACGCTCTTATAACGTCTGCGAAACAGTTCACTTTAGAATATCTCAAGATTTTCAGACCGCAAACACTCTAGCCACCACTTTGGCAGATGGCCGACGTGTACCTAAATCTTACGCCGTCGAGTCAAGGCTTAAAACCATTTGTAGAGGTGCAAAACTAAAGTGGTCGGATCCAGAAGCGGTGAAGCGTGAACGCTTGCTCGTCCGAGGGGCCCGTGGGTTTATTTTTTCTGTAATCCTAACCCGGATTAGTGTGAAGCCAGTTTGATTGGCAGCCGTCGGCGTCGGATGCAAGATTTTGCCCACGCCTTAGGGGATGCTGTTTTTGAAGCGCATTCATACACGTGGGGACGTGTGTTCCACGGTTTCGAGATCGCAATCTATTTTTGAAGACCGTCCTTGTAAATATTTTTTGGGACAGCTAGGGGAAATCTGAAGATGTAAGATTAACTGGAAATATCAGCTTTTCAGTTTTATTTTTCATTGTTTAATCATGTTAAACTCGATGTGAAGTAAGCTCTAGCCAACTAAGCATACCATTATAATCATCTCAATATTATTTTCATTGACTTTGGATTGTAATGATTTTGTAATTACATTTATATCTATATAAAAAAATAAAGGGCATCAACGCGTATTTTACCAGGCAGTCACACGTTCGAAATGAATTAGTCAGTATTAGTTTGCTATTCGCTTATCATAATTACCACACATGGTCTTATTCTTAGGAAGCCTTAGTCTTATTCTTAGTCGTGCTTTAAAAAATAAAAAATAAAAAAACCTTTATTTCAGGCATCTTGGCCCATACATTCCACAATATGCAAATTAAGATCAAAAATTTGATCATAGAAATATGCCTGGTATGCCTAGCTCATTATAACTTTGATATATTTACCTACGATACGGATAACGCGTGTATCTATCATAGACCTTAACTGTGCAATCTAAGTAGAGCAATACCAAATACTCATTTTTATTCAATTTGAAACCTTACTTCAGTTACATAAGTGCGCAACATTTGTCGGGTAGTAAATAAACTACATAATGTATCAAGCGCGTCGCAACCTTGCGCCGACGCAGTTCGTCACGGGTGCTCTCACGCGCTATAGTCCAATCAACGAGGAGATTCGTTGTATGGAGACATCCGAATAATTCTCCCGTCGTTGATACTTGGCACATAGTGAAAATAAGTAATACAGATTATAGATATGCAATAATCCAATGATTTTTTTTACGAGAAGTTAGGTATTTATACCTAAACATGGAAATCGCTTATAACTCTCTGTGAAAAAAATCTCAGTCTGAAATTGTTCGTGTATACGTATGTATGTATAAGTTAGAATAGGTAAGAATAAGAATCCAATATTTTTTCGATTTCCGAGATACTCAAAATTTAACTTTTTGCATTTTGCTCTATAACTTCTACCGAAAAAATTCTCCGCCCATTTTTGTTTTTTAATATGGTTTTATTTACGTATATAAGTAGCTTTAATAAGTTATCCAAAACATTTTTCTTTACAATATTACAATTCTTATTATTACTTCATTATGGCTCGTGAATAATTGCTCAGGCAAATTTAATTCGTTTCTTAATTAGGGGTCACTCTATTGCAGTAGACTTTTCAATAATCCAATGAAAATTCCACTAAATACCAAGTTTTTAAAATATCAATAATGGATAATATTGAATTTTACCGCCACTGAGCCGACCGGGCGCGCGGCTTGCGGAGTGGTGCTCATAAACAAAATATTGTGTTTTTGCAGTGATTATTTGCCAGTCGAATTCAGTCCTTATATGTTACGATGTAAGGCTTATTTTGGCGGACGACTGACAGCGGAGTCTGGAACGCGGCGTGTGTTTATTGCGATTTCTGTCGGGCGAAAGTAGTTCTTATTTCTATAGGCGGAAGGCTTGTAGTCGGCTGTGATGGATGATTGAGGATTCTAGAATGCCGTCTATTGTATTTCGGCGCCCGCGCACTCCATAGCTATCGTATACCTATAGTATACTATCATTCAATTATTGTGACGATATTTTGCGCGCGGTCCTTAAAAGTAATTCTGTACAAACACGTTTCAGTTTTCGTTCATCTCAGTTACCTACTTGACCAATCAGAGGACAACGACTCGACTCAATATAATAATTAATTACGTGAAGAATTTAACGAGAAATTAAATGACAAGATGGACCAAGAAATAAGTAAGCGACGGTGGAAAAGCAAAAGGCTTAAGCGACACTTTTACAGATATTTGGTCTTAACTTAGTTGTAATCAGCAAGTTTTTCTGCGTCGTTTGAGCTGGGTTTGGTGTAAATCAGGATTGGTGTAAAATATGTTTATAGAATTTATCGGAGACTATTGAATGAATGAATGAATTTCTTTATATCGGACAATAGCACCCCTAATAATAAACAATTAAAATAACAAATAATAAATATCAACTAAAAATTACATTTGATAAAATAAAATTAAAGCACGATTTTTTATTTCCATTAAAATCTAGGTAGAACATAATTATATTACCAATCTGATTAATGAAAAATATGACTGCCCCATTTTACCTATAGATTCAATGGAAATCAAAATACTGTTGGTTCCTCCCCCGCAATCTGCATAAGCAAGAAGCCTTTGTACTTTAGGCAATGCAGTAACAGCATTCTAAAGGCATTATTGAATGGCACTTTAAGTGTCTTTAGCGCCTTTTGCGTATAGCTGACCCAGAGGGAGCCCGAGTAGAACGACTGGCAGTATGCTTTAAGGAGAGTTAACTTCATTTCTACATCGAGCAAACCTCCAGGCCAGCATATTACTTCAGAATGCCAAGGCGTATTAAAAAAAAAACAGAATAAGCGACACCAAAAGTCTACTAATCAATAATAAATATTGTTGGGTTTCAAATTTTGTTGTTGTATTAATAATTAAATTTATTTTATATCTATTTTCAAGTGTTTAAACTAGACTGGTTGCACCCGCAATCAATTAAAAACGAATAAATCATTGTTTACAGTTCCATTTTATTTACTTTGCTACTTAAACACCTCACAAAATATTAAACCAAAACAAACTAAATGTAACGCAATGAACTGATTTTTGCGTTTTTTGTGTTTTTTGTCTATAATCTGGCAAAGATTCGGTCATATTTGTTGCACCTGCGATAGCTGTTTGAATTTTCCTCCTGGCTATTGAAATTATTTTTTAAATTCTTTGTTAACTAATATAAAGAGAAAATAAAAAAAAAATTTTCTTTCATAGACTAATTTCGCGGGTGCAACAAACGTGACCCAACCTTTGCCAGATTATAGACAAAACGCAAAAATCAGTTTATTTTGTTACGTTTAATATATTTTGCTTTAATATTTTGTGAGGTGTAAGAAAGTAACAAAGTGAATAATATGGGAACTGTAAACTAAACAAACATAAACAATGATTTATTCGTTTTTAATTGATTGCGGGTGCAACCAGTCTAGTTTAATCACTTGAAAATAGATATAAAATAAATTTAATTATAAATACAACAACAAAATTAGAATACCAACAATATTTATTATTGATTAGTAGACTTTTGGTGTCGCTTATTCTGTTTTTTTTTTAATAAGCCTTGGCATTCCGAAGTAATATGCTGGCCTGGAGGTTTGCTCGATGTAGAAATGAAGTTAACTCTCCTTAAAGCATACTGCCTGTTCTTACTTGCAGATTAAATAATTTGGTATTAGAAATAGATAGGTACTGATTATTATTTTTTATTTATTTATTTATTTTACAAACTTATATCTTATAGTTATATCTTAGTCACTTTATTTAGAAACAATGTAAACAGATAACTTATCGGAAGTCTTGAATCAATGTGACTATGAATGTTTTTCTGTCATTTCTTCTTCTCAAAAATAATTTTTAATTTTAATGTCAAAAACACATACGGAGGTCTTAACCTCAAACAATGCCAGTCGTTCTACTCGGGCTCCCTCTGGGTCAGCTATACGCAAAAGGCACTTAAAGTGCCATTTAATAATGCCTTTAGAATGCTAAAGTACAAAGGCTTCTTGCTTATACAGATTGAGGGGGAGGAACCAACAGTATTTTGATTTCTATTGAATCTATAGGTAATGGGGCAGTCATATTTTTCATTAATCAGATCGTTAATATACAGGGTGTCCCAAAAACGAAGGATAATCCTGTAACTGCAAATAGGTCACGCTATGGCCTATTATATGCCAAAAATGTTTCAAAAAAGTCTCACCATTTTCGAGATACCCTCACTTTTAATAGTTTTTGAAAATTTCGTCTTTGCTCATTAAATATCATGCCAATTCCTAAAATGACAACTTTTTTAAGACCTGTTACATTTTTTAAGCTCACAAATGATTGAGACATATAAATCAATGGCTTTTTTGACAATAATATTTTAGGGTAACCCCAAAAAATGAATTGTTTTGCAATATTTATGTAAAATATAATTCAAACATAAGACCTTCATAGCCTGTGTTGTAAAATAAAACCGGCCAAGTTCGAGTCGGACTCGCTCACTGAGGGTTCCGTACCAACTTTAACTGAATTAGGGATACTTACTTCCACTTAGCCAAAATACTACAATATTTTGTTGACCGCAAACATAAATTTGTTTTTCATAGTGTTTGTATGAAAGACAAAGTTATATTTGCGGTTAATAAAAATGTGCTATATCTCAAAAACTACTAGTTCGATTTCGCTTAAACCAATTTTCATTTAAAGTGTTTGTTAAGATCTACATCATATATTTTTTCCATAATTTTCACTACCTTGATAAAACTGTATCATAATAGAGTCCGAAAACACGACCTTTGTGCATTAGTGCATTAGAATTAGTAATAGTAATAGTCCCGCTAGCCGATTTCGACAACGGTGGCCAGTCACAACGACTAACCGACTGCGCGGGACATATTATAGTGCACAAGTGTGTGCGCAAATACAGGTGCACTCTCTATTCCATTCACTCTCATAGCCCGATGGGACAGTAATCTGACACGGCCGGAGAGAGATCAGGCGCAGGACCAACAGCTTAACGTGCTTTCCGAGGTACGGGGGTGAAACACCGCCAAATTCCAAACTCCGGGCTACCCTGAGGAATTCTAAACAGAAAAACCCAGGTATTTTTTGGCCCGACCCGGGAATCGAACCCGGGACCTCTGGCGCAGCCGTCGCTTTTAAATGCGACCCTCTCACCGCCGCGCCACCGAGGCAAAATTAAATTTATAGAATTAATAGTATCTTTGTGACCAAAGAAGAGATGGATGGACTGTGATTAAAATTATTAAAAATGATATGAGTGTGAAAGTAGTGGATGATTCAGTGACGAGTGATAGAATAGTGTGGAAGAGCAAAACATACTGCGCCGACCCCAGATAACTGGGAACAGGGCAAGAGAATGATGATGATGATGTGCATTAGAATTGCCATAAAAATATTTTTAAAAGTATTTGCTAAATAATAGTTACCATTTCAAAATTGGCATTTACTAAACAATGGTTTAGTATGTTTTTAAACACTCACAGTGTCATATTTATATTCTTAAAGATGAAATAAGAAATCAAAAATTGCGCACGGGCGGGATTCGAACCAGCATCTTTCTGGCTTACCGGGCCAACTGCTCTTCCAATTGAGCTACCGTGCTGTCGGTCCGACAGCGTGAAATTCTTGGTCTCTTAGTATACGCCATTGCGTGACGTTAGCGCCATCTACCCGTCTGTTTATGCAACAGCCCGTGCGCAATTTTTGGTTTCTTATTTCATCTTTAAGAATTAACTAAACAAGATTTAGATTTAGATTTATTTATTTGCATAAGAACACGGTATAAAAGGTGTTACATAGGTAAAAGTGAGCACATACAAGTCTTGCCAAATTATTAAGTAACTGGCACTTTCCCCCATTGGTATATTTTTTACACCACAGGCTATGAAAGTCTCATGTTTGAATTAAATTTTACATTATTTTAATTTTTTTGGGGTACCCTAAAATATTATTGTCAAAAGGTCATTGATTTACATGTCTCAATCATTTGTGAGCTTAAAAAATGTAACAGGTCTTAAAAAAGTTGTCATTTCAGGAATTGGCATGATATTTAATCAGCGAAGACGAAATGAAACGAGTCGAACAATTTTTTGGCATATTATAGGCCATAACGTGACCTTTTTTCAGTTAAAGGATTATCCTTCGCTTTTGGAACACCCTGTATGTTCTACGTAGATTTTAATAGAAATAAAAAAATCGTGCTTTAATTTTATTTTATCAAATGTAATTTTTAATTGATTTAAATTTATTTGTAATTTTAATTGTTTATTATTATTAGGGATGCTATTGTCCGATATAAAGAAAGTCATTCATTCATTCAATATTCGCCGATAAATTCTATAAACATTATTTTACATCAATCCGGATTTACACCAAACCCGGCTCAAACGACGCAGAAAAACTTGCTGATTACAACGAAGTTAAAACCAAATATCTGTAAAAGTGTCGCTTAAGCCTTTTGCTTTTCCACCGTCGTTTATTTCTTTCTTGTTCCATCTTTTATTTCATTTCTCGTTAAATTCTTCACGTAATTATTATATTGCGTTGAGTCGTTGTCATCTGATTGGTCAAGAAGGTAACTGAGATGAACATAAAAAAGAAAAGTCATAAAAGTCGTTTATTTTTGCATATAGACCCACTGAGGGCACTTATACACGTCCCAACATAGACCCTACCACAGCTTCGGGACAATTGTGGGCTAGTGCTGAGAAGAAGCTGCGCAAGAAACTCAGTCACTTTTGTCAATGCCTCTTTTCAAAAGTTTTACAATGTTTGTGGTGATCATGCAAGTCCATACATTATTATCTTTTAAATAATCATCTACTTTATAATACCCTTTCGTCATTAGGGTTTCTTTAATAACAGTTTTAAATATAGTAATCGGTAAGTCAACAATGTATTCTGGTAGTTTATTGAAAAATTTTATACATTTCCCCATGAAAGAATTACCAACCTTTCGAAGCCTGAATTGTAGAATAGCAAGCTTAGAACGAAAACTGAAACGTCTTTGTACAGAATGACTTTTAAGGACCACGCGCAAAATACCGTCACAATAATTGAATAATAAACTATAGTTATACGATAGTTATTGAGTGCGCGGGCGCCGAAATACAATAGACGGCATTCTAGAATCCTCAATCATCCATCACAGCCGACTACAAGCCTTCCGCCTATAGAAATAAGAACTACTTTCGCCCGACAGAAATCGCAATAAACACACGCCGCGTTCCAGACTCCGCTGTCAGTCGTCCGTCAAAATAAGCCTTTCATCGTAATATGTAAGGGCTTAATTCGACTGGCAAATAATCACTGCAAAAAACAATATTTTGTTTAAGCACCACTCCGCACTGCCGCGCGCCCGGTCGGCTCGGCTTGGCGGTGATATTCAATATTATCCATTATTAATATTTTAAAAACTTGGTATTTAGTGGAATTTTCATTGGATTATTGAAAAGTCTACTGCAATAGAGCGACCCCTAACTACGAAACGCATTTAATTTGCCTGAGCAATTATTCACGAGCCATAATTAAGTAATAATAAGAATTGTAATATTGTAATCAAAAATGTTTTGGATAACTTATTAAAGCTACTTATATACGTAAATAAAACCATATTAAAAAACAAAAATGGGCGGAGAATTTTTTCGGTAGAAGTTATAGAGCAAAATGCAAAAAGTTAAATTTTGAGTATCTCGGAAATCGAAAAAATATTGGATTCTTATTATTACCTATTCTAACTTATACATACATACATATACACGAACAATTTCAGACTGAGAATTTTTTCACAGAGAGTTATAAACGATTTCCATGTTTAGGTATAAATACCTAACTTCTCGTAAAAAAAATCATTGGATTATTGTATATCTATACTCTGTATTACTTATTTTCACTATGTGCCAAGTTTCAACGACGGGGGAATTATTCGGGTGATAAACGCTTCGTTGATTGGACTACTACCAGTCTTGCAGCTTCGTCTGATGAGGATTATACCAATGCTCAAGTGACAGGGCTGTCTATAATGCCAATAATTAATACGTACTCTTATTTATGATAATTATTCCCTTGACCATAAACCTAATTATTAGTCAGTCAGTAAACGCTATTAAACCTATATAATACGTATTCTGAATATAAAACATTCAAAAATCTAACAATCTTACGAGTAAGTTTTAAACACACTTAAAAACTTTGAAAGGTGAATAATATCTTGAAATTCATGATATTTTTTCTGGGGTCATTTGATAAGTAGGGATGATAAGATATTAGGGAGTTATTGATGATTTCATCAAGAGTTGCAGGATTAGCCGTTGTTTTCGAGACATCCGTATACCTTAAGTACCAGTATAGTTCGTCTAGCTATGGGTATGTTTTGCGACGCAGATATTGTACGAAGCAAAAAGTAATTTATGACAACCCTACTGCAAACTGTCAGCGCAACTTGACAGTGACAATTCATTCAGACTACCTGCGCGCACGCCTAATCCGAGTGACACACGAGACTGGCACATAGATGTAAAATACCTGTATGATGTTGACGGTTTATATGCCTATAGGTTACTAAGCGCTGAGAGATACTATTGATCGGATGAGATGACAATAATAATAATGATTATAACAATTAGTTTTAATTTAAATTTGTGGTGTTTCCCGTCTCGTAACAACAATAAAAGCATGTATTACGATTATGTTTTAAAGATGGATACGCTACGCCGCTTCTGAGATCTAGTCTAAAGAACATATTTCATACTAAAAATTATATGCAGAGGGTAAGTAAAATTCTGTGTCATTCCAATTGGATTTTGTCTTAGACATGCATAAACTTATGAACATAGTTTGTGTATAAAGGTGATTCTCACTAATAGCTGTTTGGTTAGTCCAATATGCAGATTGGGACGAGGCTTTACTTACGAATCTGCAAACTTATTTAATCTGTGACGCGCCATTTGAAACATTTATTGGTATGTATTGATCTGTGAGTGGATTTATTATAGTAATCCTCGCGCTGATATCTAACACAATGCGTGTCACGGAGCTTTTTCTCACGGTAAGTGACATTTGACCGTTCGCAATTAGAACGACTTTTTAAACGTCTAACGTACTAGGGTCAGGAGCCCTATTTTTGAATCACTCGCGTCAAGATGGCGAGTGATATTCAATGATTAAAGTCGAATTTTGGAATGAAAACCAGTTGTAATTTAGACAAAAATGATTTGAAAAATCATTGCTCAACTTTGTGAGTACTCACGTCTAGATTTTGAGTGATTTCCGCTGATTTTTAATGTGTTTTCGAACGAAAATCACACGCCATATACAAGCGAGTGATTCAAAAATAGGGGCCCAGGACCGCAATAAAGTATTGACCGATTAATTGAAAATCTGGTACAGTTTTTTTTTGTTACGACGTATTAAAAGGTACGTTTATTTTTGCTAGTATTATGGGCTTTACTGAGCAACCTAAAGATACGAAAAAAAGAGCTCAATGCCTCAACCCAAGTGTCTTTTTTTAGGGCGTAAATCTAGCATTAAAACTTCTTAATTCATTCTTAAAAATTAGTTGTGTAAAGTTTTACATAGCCAATTCACTTCTTCCACTGTTTGGTACACGAAAAGAATCCTTAACTTGTCGTTGATGTTAAAGTTACTTATCAACTTTAATTTATTCATAAAAATGGAACGAGTAACTTTCCCATGCAGTATCCAGCCCATTCATAAGCCCATAAGCAAAGGAACTCTTAACAATGGTGCTAAACCATGAATGAACCATAACCAGACCGGAAGCCAAACAATGGCGTGTATCATACAAAAATACAAAATTAGTGCAGTGATCAAACTCTTGCGATTAGGATGCACGCAAGCCCAAACCATGTCGTGACTCTTGCTTACGCACTAGGCGGAGAAAACGTGATAGAATCTTGCTACATATGTTTGTTTTGTTTGGGACGAAAGTAAAAGTGAAACAATAAGTGCTGAAATTGACTGATGATAACGACAAATAAAACTTATTTTAATGTTTTGCAGTCCTAAAATTCAGACATTTAATTTCCTTATGCGATTGCCATAATTAAGAAATGTCACTACATCATCATGTCAATTAACGTATTAGACTTTATATAATATAGAGTTACAGTGTATAAAACGATGAAACTGAATTCAAGAATTAAGATTGAAGGTGTGCTAGTATTTATTCTATAAAATCTGCTTTTGTATCACAACCGCCTGAAAAAGCGCAGCGTTTATTCTAAACAGTGCGTACCAAAGATGCCAATCTCGTTCGGACGCATCATATCGGCTTATGTGTTCCGTCGTCACATAATCGCGTTTTTGTATTTAAATTCAGCCGATTTGAATACAATGTCCTGCTACCGAGATCGATCTGTGATGGGATGGGCGAGCCGTCATCATCATTCATTATATTGTCGAACAATTTTGAACCTTTTAAATTCAGTTTTAGGTTCGGAAATTAGTAGGGTACTGAAACTCCCCACGAGGTCGATTTAATGCAAAAAAAGATACTTTTCACACCATTAACGATGGTGATTGTTCTTTTAAGTCAACAAAGGGCTTGGGAAAGCAATAGAATAGATAGTGCATTATTTTGAAATGCAATGATGACGATTGACAACCCGCTATCAATTTCCGATTTTAGCTACCTATTCTCTTTATACCTTTTATTTAACCGTCTTGTCGGCATTTAAAGCTGCTCTTCCCCTGGATACACGCTTCACATGTGACAACTGCGGCAAGAAGTGCCACGCTGCAATTGGACTCCATAGTCACCGGAGACGATGCAGACTTTAGATCAGACCTCCATGACACTGCAAATATCATCTTTAAAGATGCTGTGGCCAATAATGATGTCGGCATTTATAAGTCCCGTCAAACGTGGGTAGACGTTGTAGCCTGTGAGATTTCTATATAAGTAATACATCATTTTTGTTTTGATCCTTTCTCAGCATGTAGGTAAGTAATTCAAATTACTAAGATTTTGTGATTTAAGATTAAGTTAATGTATCTATTATTTATTTACTAAACTCTATCTCCAATTAAATGAAATATAAATACCTGGACACAGACACCTATAACATACATTGTTGTGATCCCAAAGTAAGTAGCTTATGTACTTGTGCCATGGAAATCTGAACTTTAACGATCGTATAATCTTCAGTTGGAATTTAATATTCGTCTCTAGATTTGATTGAACTGTGTTTATGACTGCAAATGAGCCAAATGACTAGTTCAGTGTAAAAGTAATTTAGCAAAACAAACGTCTCGGAATAAAGCATTAAGAATCAATTGCAGTGTTTTTGCGGACCACACACGGTGCAGTAAATGCAGGTAAGTGGCTGTCTAGATGACCGTGAGTAGTTGCACCGGGAGATGACGTTGATGGACATTAGGGGTGAACTTTATTTCATTGTTTTTTTTTATCGATGCCTTCTAAAAATATATTTTGAGACGGCTAAACTAGTGTTGTCTTGCTTTTGACACAATGGATTTAAATACGCAAAACGAGTTCCATTGTCATCTTATGCATTATGTTTAAAGTGATATCAAAATTGAATTTATCAAGGTATTGACCGATGTCATTCACCCTGATCTTAAAAAGTGGAACAAAAACTATTAAAACACACCTAAACCGACCACACAAGGGTGTCTCGAACGCAAAAAAATCATTTGAATACAGTAGCGCGGCGCAGGTGCTGCGGCTGACATTTTACATTTTTTTCAAATTCGAGGTGTCACAGATCTCTATCGGTAGACGGATTTAACGATCTCGTAACGCGCGACCGTGTCAACTTATGCTTTTTATTTTTGTTTTTTTTTTTCACGTCAAACCCGTCACGTCGAATTACCTAAATCCCTTTAGCCTGGGAACTGATCCTTGGGTCTTGAAACGTCGCTTTTGAGATATTAATAATTTCTTGTTCGTTTTATCCTCCTACCGTTCGCTTTAGTCAGTAGGTATCAGACATACTTCTTTAAATGGTATTTATTCTGCAACTTAGAATGGCTTATTCACCAAGTGGACACAAGAGACTGGACAAACGTGTGTCCAGTTGGTGAAACTAAAAGATATTACCTCTTATTATTTCGTTATCTGGACACGCAAGATGTTTACACGTGTCCACATAGGGAAAATTATTTTAACTTGCCCTATGTGGATACGCGTAAAAATCTTGGCGTGTCCAGATGACGAAATAAAAAGAGATAATATTTTTAAGTTTCATCAACTGGACACATGCGTGTCCAGTGTCATGTGTCCAGTTGGTGAATATCCCCTTAGAATGGAAACACAAAACCCGTAGGTAGAAGTTAGGTCTAACCTATTCTGCAGTTGGAATATAATGAACTTGTGATTCAAAACGGATTTTATGAACAAGACAAGACCCTGAACAGTTTAAAAATGTTAAAGCAGTTAGACCGGGCGTACATAAATCATTCATAAATTAATATTCCTTCCACCATTTCAAACTAACTGCCATTGTTAACGCTTCAAAAACGGAACAATTATAAAATCTAAACATACCCAAATCGATTTCGCGCGATGACACAAATTTGTCACGAGGGGGCGCTGAATTAAATGCCCTTTTGTCAACTGACACTTGTAGGGTTCCGCGGGTGATGTTAAATTGCTTGTTTACGTGGACAAATGTTCAAGTTGTTCCGTCTGCCGTGATTAATCATACGTATTATAAAGTTTGAGTGTTTGAATCCATGTTCTATTCTAGTGTAAGTATAGTTGAGGTCTCTCGCGCCTAATTTTAACGAAAATTGCTTGCACACACGATATAAAACGGCTTAAAAGAAAAGACGCGAGGTGCAAGTATTTTGACCCTTTAAGTGGTGAGGCGCGTGATACCTTGACCGTAAGAGTACCTACACAAAAATATTTTAAGGCGACTCGAATACATTTGAGCGCTCTGTTCTCATATTAATGTAACTATCACTGAATTGTTGGTAGTATATAACTAATTAGAGACTGTTGATTTATTAAAATCAATAGGTTCAAGACTATTCGAAGCCTAGTATAGGTACATACACACTTTCATACATACTGTACGTCGAGATTAGTGACTGGTTATACAATCACTAATATATCAGTCACTCATAATAACTTAAATGAGTGCATTTTAGAAGATCGATTAACATAATCATAGATTTTGCCTAAGCAAAATTGATATATGACTTTGCACAAACTTTCCACTACTTCACAGATTTCCACACAAACAAATGGTCACCTATAAAAATGTAACAAGAAATTTATGACATAACGTAATTCAGTGGGGTCTTGAGCGACCCGCGCCCCTATCAGGGCCTAATCGCGTTTTGGCGCATCTGGGCGTCCATCAAACGCGCATTTATAAAGTCAGGCTGCCGGCATTGCTGGTGCGCAGGGGTTAAGAAGACCGTTTAGTGCTATTTTTCTAGATCTAACGTTTGTAGGGTTCCGTAGCCGAATGGCAAAAAACGGAACCCTTATAGTTTCGTCAAGTCTGTCTGTCTGTCTGTCTGTCTGTCCGTCCGTATGTCACCCATATTATTCTGAAACTATTAGCATTACACAGGTGAAACTTGGTAGGTAGGTGTATCTTATTCACCGCTATCCAATTCAGGTACAAAAAGTAACAAAAAATGATATTTAAAAAAAATTTTAAGGTTTTAGTTTCATGTATGAGAGCCCCTCCCATACATGAAACTAAAACCTTAAAAATTTTTTTACTCAAACCTATGCGTGTGGGGGGGTGTCTATGGATAGGTCTTTTAAAATGATGTTGAGGTTTCTATAACCATTTTTTCTAAAAGTCTAAGGTTTCAGATATAGACGCTTCCAAAGTAGTAAAATGGGCGTCCCCCCTCCCATCTAACTTTTGAAATAAGAAAGTAAAAATTTTGAAAGAAAAAAGTGATGTAGATCTCAACAAAAACTTGCAACGAAAAATTGGTTTGATTGAGATCGAACCAGTAGTTTTTGAGATATAGCACATTTTCATTAACCGCAAATATAACTTTGTCTTTCATACAAACACTATGAAAAACAAAGTTATTTTTGCTGTCAAAAAATCTTGTGATATTTTCGCTAGGTGGAATAAGTGGACCTCGAAATCAGTTTACGGAACCCTCAGTGCACGGGTCCGACTCGTGCTTGGCCGGTTTTTTATTTTTTACAAAATGACAGCCACTGAAACGTTCAAAAATCGATAGATACCATCAATATTGATATTTTTGCAGACCAAATTAGACATATTTTGAATCGATTCTGCAAAATTCTAGATGACATTTGATTTGATTGACCACTGTAATTTGTTTTAATATATTTTTTACTGCTATCCAATTGATAATTTCGTGTTTATTTCTATTTTTCATGTCGTGTGTTTTATGAATGATCATCTTGTTTAATATTATGTATTTGTTTTCCTGACTTTGACCTGCTTTGTTGACATTTGAATTATTATTATTATATTGTAATCTTATTGCATGCCAATAATATTGTAATTAAGCTTGTAAGTGTGTTGGACTAGCTCTGTGAACTTGCAAGGGTTATGCTTTAAATAAATAAATAGAAACCGAAAGTGTACAGCGGTAAAACTTCTTCAACTTCATCGGACCAAGTGAGCCAATAGTACCATACGCCTTCAAAGCTTTTATTTGAGACAAAATAAAATAAGACCTTTTACTAGTGACTTCACAAACCAAGATGACACATTGATGGGTTTCGAATTCACTAACCTGCTTCACACAAAACTGTTATAAATTGTACAATGTTAAGATTCAACATGTTTATAATAAATACTTATGTACTCTACATTAAATCATACCTATTGGCCTAGAGTTAATTACAACTAAATGTTAATACTACTAGAGGTCTGTTTTACCTCCTTTAAGTTTTCTGTAGCTAATGGACATCTGAAATATTTCTCAAAAGTCTAGCTTTAAATGAATTACGAAGTAAGTGGTATCATGGTGATGACTAGTAGTACAGGTTTGCAAATCTTAAAATAACCAAAATTACCTACATCGACATAACTAAAAAAAAAATCAATTCAAAAACGAAAAGGGAGTTAACCCTTCATCGTTCAACTGTCGGGTTTAAAATACCGGCCCATCAAAACTGTTGGTGTTAAAAAGACACCCCCATTGTGGCACAATGTATGGCTTCTTAACCCTAAGCCAAACACAATTTGGAAGCACGCATTTTATTGTAATGTTTTTTGTTGTCAACTGTATTGTAGTCTTTTTTTATTTTTTATGCGTTGACATCAAATTGGGCCCTGATTGACCTTTTTTCAATAGATTAAATTTGTCTATCATGTTACACAAAATTAAACTGACCGAATAAACCCTTATGCGAGTTCATATATGAAATTGCGCAGTCAAGAAACTTAGGCCCCATTTCTTCATCGATAGTAATGAGAAAGTTACGCTACCAGCGGTTAAATATTTACGACTAGCTTTTGCCCGCGACTTCGTCCGCGTGGAATAGTGACTTCTTTCTCCCGTTTTTTACACATTTACCACTATATCTTTGCTCCTATTGGTCGTAGCGTGATGTTATATAGCCTATAGCCTTCCTCGATAACTGGACTATCCAACACAAAAAGAATTATTCAATTCGAACCAGTAGTTTCGGAGATTAGCGCGTTCAAACAAACAAACAAACAAACTCTTCAGCTTTAGTATAATACTAGCGGCCCGCCAGCGACTTCGTACGCACGTTTTAGTTTTACTCCGTTCCCATAGATCGTAGCAAAAATATTTAAAGCCTCTAAGTATTAAACTAATTAAAAAGCCTACCCCGATAAATTCACTATTTAACAATGTATCTAATATATTTTATAACCGGACCAATAGTTCCTGTGATTAGCGCCTTCAACCAAACATACAATAACATCAGTTTTTAAATTATAGACAAATGTTATATATTGTGTAGACTCACACGTAGCCCGGTCTTTAATCTGGTCAAACTTACACGGGGATATTATCTTTTACGTAATGGAAATACTTTACGCCTTTCGTCAATCGTATATTTCTTTCGGGTGCTAAAAAGACCAGACTACTCTGTGCGCTTACACAGCATCATGCCACATAACATATCAAGTCTTCTCCCGCTACCTTTAGAGTTTGAACTTGAGCTTTATTTGAATTCAAAGGGAAAATTTTATGTAGGGATCTACCCCATCATCATCATCAACACCCAAGGCCGTCCACTGCTTAACATAGGCCCTCAGGAAAAATTTGCAAAAAAGTTCCAGGTCGGATACCCATCGACCGCAGGAACAGCGTAGAATGTCCACCAACAATATGAACAAACGATCTGCATACTACACTGGACACAGACCGCTTGATACCTACCCTGTTTCAATACAAAAACCGGTTAAGTGCGTGTCGGACCCGCGCACTGAGGGTTCCGTGCCACCCTTAACTAAATTCAGGGTCCACTTACTTTCACTTAACGAAAACATCACAATATATTGCGACTACAAAAATAACTTTGTTTTTCATAGTGTTTGTATGAAAGACAAAGTTATATTTGCGGTTGATAAAAATTTGCAATATCTCAAAAACTACTGATTCGATCTCATTCAAACTAATTTTCGTTGCAATTTTTGTTGAGATCTACATCATATATTTTTTTCAAAATTTTCACTTTCTTAGTTCAAAAGTTAGATGGGGGGGACGCCCATTTTACCACTTTGGAAGCGTCTATATCTCAAACCTTACACTTTTAGAAAAAATGGTTTTAAAAACCTCAACATCATTTTTAAAGACCTATCCATAGACACCCCACACGCGTAGGTTTGAGTAAAAAAAAATTTTTAGGTTTTAGTTTTATGTATGGGAGCCCCCCCTTAAATATTATTTTTTCTTACTTTTTGTATCTGAATCGGAAAGCGGTAAACAAAATGCACCTACCTACCAAGTTTCAGCTATGTGATGCTTATAGTTTCAGAATAAAGTGGCTGTGACATACGGACGGACAGACAGACAGACAGACAGACAGACAGACAGACAGACAGACTTGACGAAACTATAAGGGTTCCGTTTTTGCCATTTGGCTACGGAACCCTAAAAATCATTCTTTACTATTTTAAGGAATAAAATCTCTTCTCGAGAGTAAAATTAATAACAAACATGTGTCAAAACATTGTGTCTCAGATATGTCAAATGATTGTCAAAAATGAAATAAAAATAATTTTAAGCATAAGCACTAAAGAGTATTTATATTAACTTCGTAGCCAATCATCCCCAAAATTACTTTCTACCCCTTTTTAACCCCGTTACAAGATAAATTTCAATAAAATTTGATACACATTTTTCGTTAACATTTTTAAAGAATGTTTATGCAAAATTTGAAGTAGATCAGACCAAGGAATCACATTTTCCCATACAAACTTTGCACCCCTTTTTCAACCCCTTAGGGGTGAAATTTCAGAAAATCCCTTCTTATCGGATCCCTTCGTCATACCAAGAACACACCCTCCAAGTTTCAGGTCTCTACGATCAGCCGTTTAGGCTGTGCGTTGATCCGTCAGTCAGTCATTCAGGACAAAGCCTTTTATATGTATAGATTAGTATAGGTTGTGTGTGTTTTGAAGAAAAGATACCTTCACCAATGGTCTTTAAAATAGCCATTCAGACATTTGGTTAAGGTAGATTTAAGGTAGTGATTAAAAGTTTTTGTTCTTTAAAACTCAACAAATAAACTCAACAATAAGTAAATATTCAACCACTGGTAACGAGATTTAACCATTAAAATCGATCACGCAACTGGGCCTTAGTCTCACACAATTACTAGAGTTATTACTTAAGTCTGCATTTTCATTTCGGTAAGAAGCTTTATCAGTATTTATAGCAATGAGGACTGTATTTTTTTTCTGAATTATTTCCTCGCGCTAACCGCATCTTTTTATGGCGCAAAGTCATAAAGGTTCATAAAGCTTAATCTATTTGCAATTACACACGGGTGCCAACATAACGCGCGTAATCCCCAAATTCAAAACGTATCGATATCGCAACAGTTGTTGGAACCATTCTCTTTGCTAACCGCCCTCCAGGGTGTGATCAGTCGGAAGACTGGCCGTATGGCCGTTTGTGGCCAGTTCGCGATTAATTTCAACAGACTGTCAGATGGATTGTTTTCGAAAGCTCTCTCGTCATTTATCTTCTTTTTCGGAGCGCTCTGTAACATTGCTTTTTTTCATTTCTAAGCGAAGTCGCTGTAAGTTTTATTGAAAAGTGGTGTTCAAAATTCGAACAGACATCGATTTTTTTCAGGAGAAGGAAACAATTAACTAAATTATTAGGTAGTGAGCAGTATTATCATCGTGAACCTTTAATATTTTATAAAATCGTGGTCCTGTATAAAAAGATGATATTGTAAAACTTTTCACTATTTTCAGACTATCGAAATGATATGACATGCCATCTCTAACCAGTTTTTTTTTCTTTTCTAATCTACCCGTCTATCATTTCAGTCTCGTAACAAACACAATTTTCAAACAATAGAACCAACCACTACGGTTTTCTAAATTTGAAATTTTGCACCCGATACACTCCCTCGCGATTGGTGGATAGATAACGTCTATGGAAGGGGGGGCTATTGTTGCGAAATCTGGCAGTATCGCGATAACGCTGGAAGGGTGCGGACGTCTGCAGCGCGCGTAGATAAGCGCGATGCCCGCGTCGAATGCCAAGAGGGTTATATTGACTTTACGATGTTGTAAATTGAGAAAGAGCCGTTCAAATTTGAATAATCCCTAGGGCCTAGATCCTGCTACTGATTATGTTTATACAGCCCCATCTTCTATAATTTCGATATATTGATCAAGTATGAAGCTTACACTAAATTGAATTATAAGAAGGTTAACTAGGCAAATATTACTCTCAAAACTCATAAATAGTTTACATTCGCTTTCCAACATGATTAAATATTATGCTTATTAAATGCGATTATATCAACAAAGCTATATCTGAATGGAACGTTTACTTTACCAATCTTGACCTTCAAGAAAAAGCTAATTAACATAAGTAGTGGACACTGGGAACTAATAACATTTTTCAAATGAGAAAATAAGCGCCACGGAGCTCAGCTCATTATCAACCTCTGTCTACTGTCAATCATGTGTAACGCACCGAAATGGATTGATTGATCGATCATCGTTCATCTCGTTCATTCACCGACCGGTCCTAGGTTTGTGACCTTATCGGTTTGGTAACAAAGAAAAATGTGTTTGGGAGAGCTTGAAGTTATGATTTTGAAGACGCTACCGTATGGATGTTGTTTGATTTTAGAAGACAAGATATTCGAATTTTATATATATATTTTTTACCCTGAAAAACAGAAGTGAACTCCGAAATTTCTAAATGTCTATTGATACTTATTTTTTCTAATTGTCTATTTTCTTATCTCAGGTATGCGAGTAGGTATACAAGTTTAGTCTCTCATCCATTTTTTTAATGAATGGCAAAATGAATTATGATAAGATATCTAAACATGCAAATGAAAAATCTATCTCAATTTCTCCAACCAAAACTTAGCATGCGTAATGATGAATAGCAGATCCTACGTGGCCATAAAACCAAACTAATCACATTTTTCTTCAAATTGCATTCACGTTCACATTTACAACACATTACGTTGGTTATAGGTAATGCCACCTAAGTGGAGCAGGGGTACCACCCTAAGCCATTAATCTAGGACATTAAAAACCGAGTATTAGCAAAGGAATTGCCCTAAAATGCCTCAAACATGTGTCGGACGGACCTGTCATCGGGGTCGCGCAAACAATGGTGAAATTATATTTTATTTTTGTTGCTTTTCGACGACAGACGCGCGCCGCGGGGAGCCGCCACGCCCCCCCTTGTTGCCGATTTGTTTTGTACACTCGCTATTCATTTATAGATTGGGTAACTATCGCAGACATGCCACACTGTATCGTCTTTATTGCATGCATTTAATCAGTCAGGTATCAAACGACTGCCGGGAGTCGCATAATAATGGAATTTCTATTGTGTCTCGTTCACACATACTTGACGAGTTAAATATGTATGTACCTACTAACGGACTAACGTTACATTTTGGTATGAGATAATGACACATATTAACTACTAGTAGTAGTAGTAGTAGGTACTTAACTTAATTTGTATCTAAGTCGCCTTACCTTATAAAAATATGAGATTGACATAACTTTCTCATTTGGATACGTGCTTGTAGCGAACTTAAAACCCCTTTGTATTGTGAACTAAAGTTAGTGTACGCAGAAAAGATTTGACCCTTCTGCGAACTAAGTATCTACTCTTTGGCCAAATCCTAACTAGGCGTAGAATGCGCACGCGGCTACAGCTTTCAAGGGTGTTTCGTCCCATAATAATTAGCCTCTTAGCCCTAATGGTGGGCCAACGGTAATTTGCGTTCTAATAACAGTGTGGTGGAAATAGGTGCTAAAAATGAGGAGATTTACTTTAAGCTTGTTATGCGAAATGGTATAACGATATTGATGTGATTTTTTATGAATGTGATCCGAGATAGATAACACTGGATGACCTGATAACGGGATAACCTGAATAACACTAAACATTTCATACTACGATAAGATACACTACTTTAAAAAAAATGTAGCACTAGATACTTCTTACTATATCAATAAATCCCCTTTTCTTATCAGAATTGCGAGATTCTTATAAGACTAAGAAATGAATGGTATGAATGAATGTTAGTTAATTAAGTATATCACTGGTTTCCAAACACAATTCTTCAAAAGTTTATCTCAAAAATATTTACACATGTGTACAATATTATACAACGCGATTATCTATTCTCCTCTGAACCATCAATAACATCGCGCCAAATGGGAGATTTGCGCTCCGACAGAGGCTTACCAGCGGGACACTTGTAGATTGAGGGAAATATAAGTTAAAGTTAAAATTGAAAAGGCTACAGAACTATGTGGTATAGTGATGAGCTTCATGAGCAAGCACTGAATCACGGTTGCCACATGAAGATTTTGCAGTGATATTTTGAAATATTTTATTATCATTTTCTAAATAATAATATCTTTACAAAAATTGTATACTCGTTATAATAATAGGTCTTTACCTATGAAATTGCCGTTCTTCAGTACTGGTCATTTCAAATAGAAAAAAGTTTGTAATGGCTTTGTATTCTAAATTCAAAAATAATTTTATTTTAAAAACATGACATTCTTCGTTCAAACTCAGTCTTTTGTTTATTGATTAGTGTTGTATTTTAAAAACACTTTATCGCACACTATAAAAAAATAATAATACAGGATAACATCTTAAATAGTAATTTTATTTATTTATATTTTGCACTAAAGGTGGACTTAACGCCATATGACATTCCCATCGAGTCATACCTTTGGATTAAGAAATTAAAATTGAATTAAAGAAATTATGATTGAAATAATATCATTTTTTTAAAACTGAATTGTTGAAATTTGATTGGAATTTTGTGGTATCTGCCATACGTACCTAAAAGGTCGAATATTTTTATTTAAACTCTTTCTAAAGGGCTTAATTTTACATTACTCGCTAAGCTCTACATTCTATATGTCTCTAAATCTATATTTCGACACAAACCCATCAAACAGTGTTACAAACTTACCATATGCGATTTTAAACATTTACCCAGCGGGACACTCGAGGTAAAAAGTGTAAAACGCTGCATCCCTTTGCACCCTCAGGGCCAAACAGCGCGGAGTACACTCGACGAGAAAAGAGACGTCTGTCGATTAATTTTTATAATGCTCTTCAGACTCAAGGGCTTCCAAACGGTTTTGTATGGATTAGAACTTGTTTTACTAACTCGATTACTCGGTATGTTTAACAGTTGTGATGCTCGTGTGTAAAAAATGGACTTGCTTTCAAGAGACTGTAATATTTCCATCACTTTAAAGTATCAAATAATTTGCAATATACAAACTATTATATTTAGACTAGATGAGTACCAAAATAAATGAAATTACGATAAGTACCAAAAAAATAAGTAACATTAATATATTTTTAAACAAACATACAAATAACTGGTCATCTGCGCCTTCGTGTAATACGAACTTCCGAAGATGTCTTCAACTTTTTCTACGCAACTATTGGGGTATTTCTATTTTTATGTTCTGCAATACTAATAAGGAAAATTTCCAAAATTCCATGCAATCGGTCATCGTGTCAACATTCGCGAAATCCGCATAATCCATGACATTATTCGGCGCGGCCCGTGTGCCCGTGTGTCAATATTTAAGCTATCATATCTGAATTTGCTATTCAAATCCTGTGCAAATATCTACCCTAGTAGGAGGCTCTTAGAAGGGAGTTCGTTATTTGTATAATAACTTATTTGCTATATGGAAATTTTAATTTTAGTAATGCATTATGTACCCTTCTTTCTTAATACTTACCTAGGTACATGTTATGCCAACCCAGAAAACGAGACTTGTAATCTTCATGTTACCCTTTAATCAGCATTGATTCAGAGATTTTTTTGTATTGCAAAGTAATAAGAATTTAAGCTTGAAGTTGCAAGTCCATAATCCATTCTTAATAAAGAAACTTATGAGTTTCAAGAAGAGTTCAAATGCTTCGTACGTTTGTACACGTAAGTAATAGGTCCTCCAAGGTTTGTCGATGATTCTACTTTACCAATTTAAACCAAATGAACAAACAAAAAATAATTAAAATTGCCTTTTTGGTCATAACATTTAAATGCACATCCTATATGGATTAGATGGGACAGTAAAATTAAAAGCAACGCAAGCAGTACGTGACTATACACAACCTCGCACAGCCACAGTCGGGCTCAAACACGATTCTATTATTCGATTTAGTCTTACAAAATTTGATACATAAAAACGAGGAAAAAAAATCCATAAAAAAATTAACCATAACCACCTTAAAAAAACACTAAAAGGACTAAAATAACGCTAATAAGAGAAAAAAGTCCGTTAAGGTTGACATCCAACTTCGTAGAGATTTTATAGACAAACCTTTATTTTCTATACTAATGTAAATACGACTTTGTGATATTTGACATTCGATTTGTCATTATTATTTTTACAAATTGCACTTGTAAAAAGACAACTGTGAACCTGTGACAGACGAGGAATTGAACCCCGTGTCTTACGCAATCCTCATCTGTCACAGGTTCACAGTCGTCTTTTTACAAGTGCAATTTGTATTATTAAGTTTGTATGGTGACAAAACACTATAAAAACAAAAATAAACTATTATTAGTTTTAATTAAAATTCAGGAAAAATGCTGCACAGCAAGTTTATTTTCATGGCGTCCGTTTCGACCCCCTTGTTTCTGCACGCACCATACAGCCTGTTTGCATCAGACTGTACTTGTAGTGGGTGCAAACAGACGCGCTCCAATCATACTTAGATTATCCTAATATCGTTTTCGCAAGTACATAATACAAAGAGTAATATTGGGTGGAGGTGGTATTCGGTTGATTTGTTGTGAGAATACACTTACAATCGAATACACTTGTACTTGATAAGTACCTACACTGCGTGGCATCAGGTAGATAGAATAGATTGATTCAAAGTTCAGTGAATATAAGTATTAAGGAGGTTTTTAAGTATAGGACGTACCTAAGTATCGAATCAATGTTTTATCAATGTTGTGTTTACCTGTAATTGGATACTAGATCCAACTTTATATTTTTTTATCAATTTCTGTATGTACTTATGCCAAATAAACATAAAGAGTCAAAAACCTTCGCCATCCTCGTTTTGTTTAACGTTTTCACATATTTTGAATAGAAAGGGACATTTAATTTAATTTTGTTTTTTTCCGTTACAAAAATCTCTGCCAGGAAGACAAGCATGATCATAATGATGACAAAACTTTGAATCCTAGTTACTATTTAAATGTGCATGTCTCCTCCTCCACTTTTCCGTGCTCGCTGTCCGATGATCGCCCTCCATGAATACGTGATCAGGTGGCGTCGTCGCCCCGGCGCTCCCGGGGCGGCGGCGCGGGAAATACCTCATTTATATGCGCGGGTCAACTGTTTAATATTTGCGAAAATCTGCCCACAATCACAGGAGGGTCGGTTAATACAAAAAAGGTTGGGAGTTCTTTGGTAGCATGTTAGTTACTAGACTCTACGAAGTCTCTTACATATTTGACTGCATATCTTTAAGTATCGGAGCAAACAACTAAAATTATGTTTTTATTTATTCATTAAAGTAATATTAACATGATGGTTGAACAAGTTTTCCTAAGTACAACTTTGATCGACATACCTACATGGTTACTGGAACTGTACCATAATTTTTTTGTAAAGTTCTTGGTAGAGTTCCTAGGTATTATTGGGTCGGTCCCACTCATTGAACTACTATTACTAGCGTATGGAAATGACATCACGAACAAATTTTGTGCTCCCTTAATTGATGGCCCGGTCATCAACTCGTAGAGAGACTCGTAACTAAAATTTGAATTTCGAATCATGATTTCTAATCACGATTCGAAATTAAAATTTTCAAAAAAAACGTCACAATCTTGTCATCGTTTTTGCGACACATTTTTTGCTTGGCATAGCTTCTCTATACGTAGTAGTAACAACTCACTGGTCCAACTATACCCATTACCCATTAGGATCGTAATACTGGCAAAGTATTGCCAATGCAGTGGGCAAGGGGTATCGTGGGACCGAACCGTATTATTCTACTAAGTTTAGTATACCTAATTATCCACGGAAAGTTCCCAAAAACTTAACGGACTCCTATTACGAACGAATTTGAGTTCAGATCTTATCAGCATATTATACACAAATTGGCTGTGGTTTCTGTGTTCACTAATTCAAAGTCAAATGCTTATTATCTTCTTCATTTGCATAAAGTGATTATTGTACAAAAGCAAATTGGTACTTCCAACAAAACGCGCAATAACTAGCAAATCAGTTTTACTTAATCCCCAACTTTATTACAACTATTCGGCCACCCCACGTTTATACAGAACAAAGCTAATAATTAGATCGCAACGTTTTTGCCAGATTTCGCCAAAAACCATGCAAACACAAAGGAAACTCGATACTGATGTCAAAAAATCACTGTAATTTTGTCAGCTTCCACGCCCAACACCAGAAAACTTAATCAGGACGTTGGGGCTTATATTTCTGTTTCCGATACGATATACTATAGCATTTGAGTACAGATTATCCAATCAGTTAAGATAAAGGACACGGTTTTTTGAAAATGCGCTGTTTTATTAACGTCAGTAGCGCCAGAAGTTTGGAGTTGGACTTTAACGTTTGAGTTTTGGCGGGAAAGTTGAGATTGGGTTAGCATAGAGTTAACGGATAACTTTTTTTTAGTTTTAGTAGCAGGCATCGGGTTGTCGTGTGCAGGCCGCCGCGTGGCGGGCGCGTGGTCGAGATTAGGGCGGCTTTCACGTCGCGCGCACAAAGGCGGGGGTTCGCGGGCGAAACGTCAATTGTGTGCGGATTGGGGGAGGAAATTCGCTAAGTTAGGTTGGATTTAAATTATAAATGCGAACACTAGCTGTTGTATTTGCATATCCCACGAGCATTGACGTTTTTAAGTTATTGGAGGAATCTATTTGTACACGCAATCAGTCTATGTAAGGTTTTCAACTGTTATCAATCATGGGGGTAACAAATCTAAATAACAATCAATAAATTTATTGATCGGCCAGATGTAACGCCTTGAATTAATAACTCTTATAAATTAAACGTGTTATGTTTTGAATGAGTGCACCTCAATAACTGTTTAGTACCTACATAATTTTTAAAGCTACCATCGACACAGTCAAGAGAAGTAGCTCCTTGCTCTTTACCTACTATTCTATATTTTGCCTGAACTTACATACGTAAAACCCGAGCTTCGGGTGTCACTTTAGAGATTTAACGGGCATTACTTATTAAAAACATAGTGAATAAATAATTAAAGAGCCCATCCCGTCAAACACGGGCGGTAAACAAAAGCGACGGTAGTTGTGGGGCAAACACCAGCGGGTAAATAAATCAGGGCACATCGCGCCGCGGCGCTGTCCCAGGAGACGGGGCATAGACAACACTAGATATGGATTGAGGATGCGGCATTCGAGGAATAATATTACTTGCAATTAGATCATAACAGTTGAACGTATCCTTTTTGCAACATTCGTCTTACTTTCAAATGTCAAATAAATAGCTATATTTCATACAAAAAAACACTTGTTACTTAACATTTATCATTTCAATTGTTATTATTTGCATAATGAAACATTGGTTATTATTACATGCAACAGTAAATTTATAGTTGTTTAGTTTAGTTTAGCTTTAAGTGTTACCTAAAAGCAAAATTTGTAAAAAAAATATATTTTTGTATTTGATGTTGGTTGGTGCTGAATAAACGTTTTTTCTTTCTTTCTTTCTAAATACTGTTCATAAGAATAGCAGCAGGTAAAGTTTTTTTTTCTTTATTGTGCATCTTGACATTCCTTTATAACGAAATGATTCATTTTAAAATAAGATAAACACAAAACTCACAACCTGCGTAATTTATAGTTTAACACAGATATTTTCAAATCAAATCATTAATAAATTTTAGTCACTGGCAAGTTATAAAAATATTGTTTACAATATTCGCCAAGTTAGTTAAAACGGGTTTTAGGTTTATCCTGACCCTTATATCACTACAGACTTGCCACATCCATTTTGAAGCTCTCCATCTGCTTTCCACGCTCCATGATCGAAGGTCTCTCGGGGACAACGCATATTGCACTCATTTCATTATGTACATACGATTACAACGATCGGGGACAGTTCTGATGTGTACAGATGTACCCATATTTGCGTTCTGGAGTGTGGTGACAATTGTTCACAATCTGAGCCCTAATAAGGGGACGTGGTGTCACTTGGAGGATGCTTTAAATTAGTTTTACGATGTTGACAAGCACTTACACAGTTGTGATTTTATTTTTCGATTTATTGACCATTTTCATAATAGATTTTTTACTGCAATCAAGCAGTAGGTGCAGCACCTACAGAAAACAAATACATGTAGTACTACTTTTTAAGGTTCCGTAGCCGAAAGGCAAAAAACGGAACCCTTATCGTTTCGTTGAGTTTGTCGGTATGTCTGTCTATCCGACCGTATGTCACAACCGCTTCATTCTGAAACTATTAAAAGTACAGAATAATGATAAAAATAAATACATTTCATACAAAAACACAACTTTCTTGTATAATTTAAACCTATACGTGTGGAATGTCTAAAGCTAGTTTTTTGTAAAATAAAACTGAGACACGCCTTAAAGGTTCATCATTTTTCAAATGATAGTACTAAAAACACCATCTGCACCGTCTCTGCTGCTTCAGACTAAGTTAAGGATGGTCTAAGCCGCCTATTGTGACAGAGCCAATCTCTCGCTAAAGTCTCTACGGCCCGTCCCCTAAGCAAGTTATGATGATGATGAACAGCCCCCGGTGACGAATTCCCAGGCGATTCGAGCCGATGGAGATTAATTTTGTCGCGACAGTGGTGATTTATTGCGTTAACATGTGATACGGAATGTTAACTCGACCAACCCTTTTCTTAGTTCATAGTCATATTAGGTGGTAAAACGCTCTTCCATATAATAAAGGTTATTTTAATTAAAAACATTAAGTAAAGACGTAAACTTCTTTCTTCTGCAATAACAGACTCTTATTTTTGAGATTTTTTTACAGACAAAGAGCTCGATTAGGATTCATAGGTATCTAGGTGATTATCTGACCAACGCAACGTAATTTTCTTATCTAAAAACTTAATATCTGATATAATCTGAATCTATTTAACATTGGCAAAACGACACTAAGACATATCTTCAGTGCCACTTGAACGTTGGCCCCAAAATCATCAATCTTATAAGACAAAGCTCAATGCACCCTGTCTATATTGCAATGTCAACCGAGGCCATAAAAGTCTTATCTTGCCCGGATACATGTGACGGGAGCTCACCCCTTCTGGGCGGTTATGATAAGAGTAATGTATTATTTACAGAGGGCGGCCCGGCTTCGTTACCCGGATCACTGGGCCATAATAACTTCAGGGAATACCGGGCGAACTACTAACCCGGGTGTCAGCTCGCACGAAAGATAAGAGTGCGTTTATTAATAAGTATAAATAATTAATATTATCACTTACAATTTTTTCTAGTACCATTATGCGTTGGTGCTTAATAGTTCTCAAAGATATGTTGTTGAACAGCTCTTTAGTTGATTCAATAATTACAACTGCTTACCATCTTCGCATTCCGCAACTCCTATAAAATAGGTGAATGATACAGTTAACAAGCTATAAATTGGTGATATAACCTGCAATGTAGGTAATATAATTAAGGCTTTTAGTGCCTAGACAAGAGCGTAGTAGAAGGTTACAAAACATCAGCAAACATATTGAAGATGTACGTAGTAGGGCAACTTTTTTTATTGCTATTGGTTGAGAGCGTTTAGTCCACCTTTTGAAACTTATATCTGTTGAAATAAAAAGTAGTGAATGCTCGCACTCCAATTTGGTGAAGACATTTTATATCGTAAGTTTGTCGCTCCATGGACGCCGCGACATGTGCCGATTACAGCTCGCCCCCGCACCGTCATTCGCACTACTGAAGTTGCTACGAGCTACGACGTATACCTTATGGTTTCTTTGATACTGTACGTTTCATAAAACAGTATCTACATTCTAGGTATCTACATTAACACCAAGTTAAGATTTAAAATTTAAGATCACTTGAGTTATGCCTATTCTCACGTCGATCCGATTTTTTTACATTTATAAATGCTATCATGTTACATTTACATTTTATCATATAGCATATTGTGATCTATCATCATATGTATCTATGATGTTCATGTACGTGAAACTATGTCGTCATATTTTTCTATACATATATCTGTATCGTGTTCATCACGTCTTCTTTCAATATAAGGTACTTCTTATACTACACGGCGCCTACGAAAGTTGCCTATTTGTAGTCCACAGTAAATTGGCGCTCTTTACCTACACAGCCAAACAGTATTCACATGAACACCATAAATAGAATACCTGGGGCCCTATTTTTGAATTACCTACTCAACATAACGAGTGATTTTCGTTCAAATACAACTAAAACACGCGAATAAAAACAAAAATAGTTACATAATTGAGATATTTTTAAACTCTAAACCTGCCTGAACAAAATAAAGGCAGAGGCCGCCCACCTCTGACCTGGTGGTCTAAGATTAAGAGAGATCGAGGAAGCCCAAATGTCAGATAAGACAACCCAGGATAGAATATCCTGGCGCAGATGTGTTAGGAGACCCGACCCCAGATGATGGGAATAGGGAAGGAAGAAGAATAAGAATTGAGATATTTTTAAAATCACAACAGAAAGTTTAACTGATTTTCGTTTAATATCAAACAAAATCCAAGCAAATCCTTAAAAAAGAGCCCCTGCTCTTGATATTGATATTGTTTTACTATTTTCGACTTTTCCATTATTATGTGCTTGTACGACGCGGCATCCACGAAAGTTGCCTATTCTAGCAAATTGGCGAGCAAATTGTAGCGGTAGGCCGCGTGCACGCGCGCCGCAGCCTCGCGTGTGTGCCACTCACCTTTAGCAGTACAGTCACCGACAAAATCTAGAATGTTAAGACGCAAAACAGGCATAACATTAGTTAGATAATAGGATGGATTAAATTTTGGTAATTGTTTAGTGATAAACTATACCGAATTAAAGTGTACAAGAGGTGGACTTAATCCAGGTCTCCAAGTCAAACGGTAAAGTTGCTTGACCTGAAAACTGGGCCCTTATCAGCTTTAACTACCGCGCTTAGTACCTACTTTGAAACATTACAAAGTAGTTCAAAGCTAGCAGGCTTTGGCTTGAAGAGGCTGATGGTAATGGTTCTGTTCATGCAATAGTCCTCAATGCAAAACTTAGACTGGACAAATAACACAACACAACACAGTGATTTTTTAAATTTTATCTAAAATCTATTTCCATTTTACCTCTTTTGCCGTCGCCAGTACAGCCTGCTGGCAGCTGCCCTACTGTCAGGCAGCCGTCAGTTGTCAACGCGTGAATCAGTGGTTAGCGCTCGCGTGCGGCCCGCCCGTATCTACCCTCGCCCGCGCGATCTCAAAGGTTACTTGCTAATAAGACCTGCGATGTTACCTTATTTTCTTTTGCTTATCGAACAGCCTTAAACATTAGGGTTCACTAAATTTGTTACATGATTTTTAAAATAATACTCCGGTATACCTACCTAGTTACCAAATCTTTCATCAACAAATAGCACTCCTATTCACATAAAAAATAATGATTTCATCTCGCCGAAATTACATTTCAAAAGTCAAGTGTAGGAGTTTGCGCTCTCGGTTCATTTGAATTGAAGTCACAGCGTCTTGCAAAAAAATATCACAAAAACCTACTATTTGACAAATCCCCTGAGGCAACGACGTGAACATCTCAAGCCATCTCCTTCACACACCAGTCGTTTTATATCCTCTATCCCGTTTCGTTTAGGTTCTTTTTCGTAGACGCTCTCTCCACGCCGGGGCACGTTTATTTTTCATTTCTTGGGGACGAAGAAAATAATTTTCTGTGAGCTTTGAACCGGCGGCGAGGGAAAAATGGGAAATTTGGAAAATGTAATTGGATTCTGGACTAATCTCGACGCCTCTCGTCGTATCTTGTAGGGGAGTGCGTGTTAGAATAGAATTGAGTAGGTATTTAAGACTCGTTGCGGTAATTATTTACAACAATCCTTATTTATCAACATTTCTTAATCTTGCGATCGAAAAAACTTGTTTGTTGGTTAGAAAATTTAGCACTTTCAAAAATCCTGCTCTAAAAGAATTTGGTACAATATCTTAACCATTTTTTAAATCAGATAAAAACAATTGACGAAAAAGGTTAGGTTCGCTAGTGTAAAACAAAATGAGTAGAAGTTGAATAATTTCCAGATTCAAGAGAGAACACGGCAGACTGCAGTAGAAACTGCACTTTTACATAAATATTCAATGAGTATATCAGATAACAGTTGACAATTATCCTTTTATTACAAAAAATAAATAATACAATGAAGCAGAGATGCGATGTAGTATAGCTGCGTAGGGTAGGTAGTAGCTAACTTACGCGCGGCTAGCGACATCTACCATTTATCAGTCATGTTAACAGCACGCAGTCCATGCTAAAATTATAATAACCTGCTAAATATAGCAACCCTGTATTTGCAACCCATGGCGTTGCATCGCTGATTAACATTTAATTTAAAGTAGAAAATATCCATAGAAATAAACCCTCAAATATTTTTTACTATTTAAGTGTTCTTGCAAGTTTATTCCTTATCTTTTCACGCTTTCTGCAATTGTTATCATCTCGAGCGCCATGCAATGCCATGCCATGCCAATGTATGTAATTTGTCCTGTACGCCATAGCAAAAATGGTCATAGTAAACAGTGGACTTCGTCATATACAATAAAAAATGGTTATGTCGAGAAGTGGAGCCATTTGAATAAAAACATCCTTACATTTTAAGGGCAATATTAAATAATATAAAAATTAAAGAGTTCATTCAATGTAAATATTTATTTCAAATACTATTAGAGCTTATGGTAACCAATGATACAATATTACGTCTTGTAAACGTGTCAAATTCACAATAATATCGCTACTTTGTAATCCTAGCCATTGGCTTTAATATCACCGTCCTGCCAACGACACACACCGGTACGCGAGACTTTGTAAAACTTTTCATTTTCAGCCCTCACACAAAAACTCGCATAATGGGCACTTACAAAACTATATAATATCTATGTTACCTTAAAATAATTAATAAAATCATTAGTCACTCATTAAGCTAATTCTGATAATCATTTCCTCTAAGTGATTAATGATGATATTGTATTTAATTAATAAATTTTCATATAATTCGACTATCGCTAATTTTCTATACACTGAGGCACACGATTCTTAGAAACTAGCTCTTAACAGTAGAGCCTACTCTTCCAAGTAAAAATGTTCTCGATAACCACTTATCGTTATGTACAGTCCGCGTCGAAACTTTGTGCGCACCCGTCAATTTTATCTAAGATAGTTCTATCACAAACCAAATATGGGGCATTTCACGTGAAGCGGGCAGCGAAAAAAGGGTCAGATCTCCGATTTCAGTCATATTCCCGTATGTTATACCTGTACATGCCCTCGGCACAGATACGAAATATTTTTGCATTTTCAAGCTTAGTTTTCAAAATATAGGTCTTTGAAGTTTTCAGAATTCGCGAGATATGCTCTACTGCAAATGCCATTATCAGTTAAAAAACGATAATTTTTAAATAAATTTATTAGTAAATTGAAAACTACATTTATTAACCTTATTTTCCTCATTATTTGAATTCTGATTTTTTTTATAAAATTGGTAAAAAAATTCAAAAATATTTATTTTTTTAGTTTTTTACGAAGTTCGCATTTTTTTATATTTTTTTTAGATCATGTAAAATATTGCTTATTTTATGCTGAAACTTCATGCCAAGTTCTATAGTGGGCCGCGCAGTCGTTTAGGAGATGTATTATAATGCCGAAGCGCGGCAATGGACCCCTTCTAGCGCCTAGTCAGTAAGCGCAACTTACTGAAAAGGTATCTAAATAATAAGCAAAAAACA